>CAJHQP010008084.1:0-28805 GCA_905132765.1 Moricandia arvensis
ATGTGAGAAGGGAGCTTCCCGTGCCCATATTACCTTCTCCATGAGTTCCTCTACTTGTCTTTGCAACTCCTTGGTGTCAACCGGGTTGGTTCTGTATGCTTGTCGGTTTGGAAGTGTAGATCCTGGAACAAAGTCTATTTGGTGCTCAATCCCTCGCAAAGGAGGTAACCCAATGGGATTTTCCTCTGGAAATACATCTTGGAACTCCTGCAAAAGAGAAACCATTTCACTCAGATACACCGGTGTAGAATCTGTTAAGTTCAAAAGAGTTTCTTTAAACATAAGTAAGATAGCTGATTGTTTAGAGTAGAGAGTTCTTTTGATATCACCCATGTTGGCATAGAAGTTTGGCTGCTTAGTTCCAGCCGGTTTAATATCAATCTCCTTCTTCGTTTGGAGTTGAATCTGATCATGTTGAACTTCCTTAGGTGTCAAGGGAACCAGGACAGTCTTGCGACCCTTGAACTCAAAGGAGTGCTTGTTGGTGAAGCCATCATGGATAACTCGGCGATCAGATTGCCAAGGTCTTCCAAAAAGTATGTGACCAGATTCCATAGGCAGCACATCACACAAGACTTCATCTTCATATCTTCCTATGGCTAAAGGAATGAGAACTTGACTTGAAACCTTCATGGTGCCTTCTTCATTTAGCCATTGTAGCCGGTAAGGTTTGGGATGCTTTTGAACCTTCAATCCCAACTTCTTGACCATTGTCTCACTAGCAGCATTCACACAACTTCCTCCATCAACTATGAGGCTTCAAACCTTTCCTTGCACCAAGCACCGGGTATAGAATAGGTTCTCTCGTTGCTCTAGCTCCTCTGTCTTGGTTTGCAAGCTTAGAAGCCTTCTAGCTACTAAAAGCTTTCCCTGGACTGGTCCTTCTTCATGCTCCTCTTCAGTCTCCTCTTGGTCAGACTCGGTGTTGTCATCTTCAGAGGCATACTCACCATCTTCCAGTAAGATCATGACTCTCTTGTTGGTACACTCATTGGCATAATGACCTCGTCCTTGGTACTTGAAGAACTTGACATCACAAGCTCTGGAACTACAAGCCTCAACTTTGCCCTTGTCCTTGTCAAGAGCACTGCTTGGTTTGGTTTCTTCCCTCGGATAGGACTTGTTGTCTTTCTGAAACGGTTTAGACTCCTTAGAATAAGGTGACTTCTCTTCCTTGGTGTTGTGTAACCGGTTAGATCCATAGTTGGCTCGTGAATGTCCCTTCCTCTTGAGCTGTTGTTCCACAAGAATAGTCTTGTGTAACATCTCCTCTAACTCTACATAATGTTGCATCTCAACATTGTCTTGTATTTCTCGGTTTAGACCACATAGGAACCTTGACATGGTTGCTTCTCTATCTTCTGATATGCTAGCCCTTAGCATGAGCAACTCCATCTCCTGGTAATACTCCTCCACTGAACTTGAACCTTGAGTAAGCTTCTGGAGCCGGTGATGCAAGTCTCTGTGGTAATGGCTTCGAACAAACCTCTTGCGCATGATAGACTTCATCTCTGTCCAAGTATCAATGGGTTCCTCTCCATTCCTTCTACGGTTAGTGATGTACTGATCCCACCAGCTTAGAGCATAGTCATAGAACTCAGTAGCAGCTATTTGAATCTTCTTGTGGTTTGTGTACTGCTTACACTGAAAGACCAACTCAATCTTCTTCTCCCACTCAAGATAGGCATCCGGATCAACTTTGCCATGGAATGGGGGTATCTTGATCTTCAAACCAGCAAGTTCATCTCTCTGGTTTGTCCTTCCTTCTTGTCCACGCCTATGTCTTCTTTGGCTTTGTCTTGATGATGAACTGATATGTTCATAGTAGTTGTCAATTTCCTCAGAACCAGCATGCTCTTGGCGAGTTGCCTGAGGTCTCTCTTCTCTCCTAGTCTCTCGGTTGGTTCCTTGACCAGTTGCTCTTCTTACTTCTTCTCTGAACTCTCTCTGGAGCTCATTGAGGTTGGTCCTCATCATCTCGGTCATGGTTGCTATCATGGATTGATTTATTGAGTAGTCATGGCTTCCATGAGCAGCTTGTTCTTCCGGACTAGCTCAGCTTCGTCTTCAGACTCGGTTCCCATGGTTGCCTGCACAAAGGAAACAAGATAACCAGTAAAAGAATTCTAGGTAAACAGGAGAAGTAAAAAGGAAATGATCAACACAAAAAAGGACAAGCTTTCTCGACAAGACAAGAGAAAAAAGGATATCGGCTAGGTTTTCCAATTCCAGGGCTTCCACCTACAAGCAAAAAGGAAATTCTTCTAAAAACTTGTCTAACACTTTATCAATTTCGAGCAGCCTAAACAACTAGTTCTTCTTCTTGTTCAATTCGATTAATAAGTTTTTGCAGTTGAAACAAAAGATGAAAAGGATAAACGAAAACTTCCCAAACCAAAGTTGCTCTAATACCACTTGATGCGTTCCTAGGATGCTCTTTGGTTGATTGGGAGGATAGATCCTTGCAAGAACGAATCAGAGACTCAAGTTCTTCAAGGTTTGTGGGATGAATGGTGACACAAGAGGGATGAGAAGACTCTTGATACTCCTAGATGATTATCTCGGATATGACACACCAAGTAAACAACCTTAAGCTCCGGATACAACACACCAGAGAACTCGACACACTTTCTAGAGAGAGAGCCGTCAAGAGAGAAAGAACCTCGTTGATTGATAATTGCTTGAGTACAATAGGGTTAGGGAAAACCCTTAAATAAAAGAAACCAGAGAACAGGCTCTCTAGGGTTTCGAAAATAAGTAAAAAGGAAAACTATAGTTTAAACATAATATAAGCTTAAAATGTAAATACTTCTACTGGTCTTGGGCCGAGATAGAGCCTAAGTGATTTCTAAGACAAGTCGTGGCCTCGTTAAAAACCTTGCTCCGGAAAACCTTGTGGGACAAAACCAAAAGCAAGGAAAAGAGCACACACCAAATGTCTTGCCTAGACACTAACTCAGCTTGATGTAGAGATGGCTTGAATGGTATTCAAGACATCTCGGATCAAACCTTGTCCAAGACCTTCTTCTTGTTGTGGATGTGAAGTGAGTAATCCTACAACAATCTCCTTAAGTTTCTTGACTCTGGAACATGATGTGATCATGGAAAGCACCAAGGAATATGATGTGATCATGGACCGGATCACTAAGGAAAACAAGGAGAGTCTAGATGAGCCACATGAAATCACAATGCACCAGCAACCTGGTGAAGATGCTCTAGCCATTCCAGAAGGTCCCATAACTCGTTCCAGAGTCAAGAAACTTAAGGAGACTGTTGTAGGATTACTCACTTCACATCCACAACAAGAAGAAGGTCTTGGACAAGGTTTGATCCGAGATGTCTTGAACACCATTCAAGCCATCTCTACATCAAGCTGAGTTAGTGTCTAGGCAAGACATTTGGTGCGTGCTCTTTTCCTTGCTTTTGGTTTTATCCCACGAGGTTTTCCGGAGGAAGGTTTTTAACGAGGCCACAACTTGTCTTACACATCACTTAGGCTCTATCTCGGCCCAAGACCAGAAGAAGTATTTACATTTTAAGCTTATGTTATGTTTAAACTATAGTTTTCCTTTTTACTTATTTTCGAAACCCTAGAGAGCATGTTATCTGGTTTCTTTTTATTTAAAGGGTTAACTAAACCCTATTGTACTCAAGCAATCAATAAACTTTGAGTTCTTTTCTCTCTTGATGGCTCTCTCACTCTCTAGAAAGTGAGCTGAAGGTCTCTGGTGTGTAATATCCAGAGTTAAGGGCTTCTTATTTGGTGTGTCATATCCAGATCAGTCGCCTAGGAGTATCAAAGTGATATTCAATCCATCCCTCTTGTGTCACCATTCCTCTTGTGTCACCATTCAATCCACAAACCTTGAAGAACTTGAGTCTCTGATTCGTTCTTACAAGGATCTATCCATCCCCATCAACCAAAGAGCATCCTAGGGACGCATCAAGTGGTATCAGAGCAACTTTGGTTTGGGAAGTTTTCGTTTATCCTTTTTATCTTTTGTAGAAAGCTCTTGAGTTCTTACTAAATAGTTTTAGATTTCCCACTCCTTTAATAGGAATCTTATCACCATTAGCAATCATGACATGACCATTAGCTGGTTCAATGTCTTTGATCAGATTGGTGTCACTTATCATGTGATGGGAAGCTCCTGAGTCTACTATCAATGGTTTAGATGAGCTATTAGCAATGTGACAAGTACCTTTAGGACTAGAACAAGCAAGACTTTGGCGGTTCATTTTATCTTCTGTTGTCCTACTAGTTCTATCAGTCCTAAGATCATTGACATTTCCTAGCTTACTAGCAATTATTGAAGCACCAAGAGAATACCCATTAAGGTTACCAAAGGTGTTACCATTCTCCTTAAGCATTTTGATGAGAGCTTTAATGTCAGACCTACTTATGTAGTCTTGATCATTGTTCCTGCTAGTACCTCCCGTGTATGCAACAAGGGACTTTCCTTCACTTGCCTCCCTCTTATCACCATCAGTTGTCTTGCTTGAGCCGGCACCAGTTGACCCTTCTGAGATGTGAGCTCTAGCTTCCCTCTCCTTCATGAACTTGGCCGGCTTGAGATGTGGGTGAAGGATCCAGCACTGACTCTTCTTGTGGTCGTGCTTCTTGCAGTGATCACAATTACCATTGAACCTCCGGTCCTCATACTTGTTGAAAGCTGCCTTGTTTGCCATTGGTGTTTCAACCTGATCAGTTTGTGCAGCTTGGTTAGCCAAGGTAAGTTCCCCCTTACCTCCAAAAAGCCCAATAGAACATTGCTCCTTTTGTATTTGAGCACACACATCTTCTAGAGATGGAAGCTTCACAGCTCTCAGGATATGCTTGATGAGGCTGTTGTAGGCTGGGTTTAGGGTGAGCAGGAGTCCAAAGACCTTATCTTGCTCACGTCTTTCATTCAGCTCATCAGCATCAACTGTGCTTGGTCTCAGCATCTCTAGCTCAGACCAGTGTGCTCGGAACCTCCCAAGATACTTAGTGAACTCCATATCTTCTTGTAGCAACCCATTGATTGCTCTCTTCACCTCAAACACCCGGCTCAGGTTTGAGATGTTTCCATACACCTTCTTCAAGGTATCCCATATATCCTTTGCGGTTTCATAGTAGCTATAAGCTTCCATGATAGGAGTCTCAAGGGGTCCTTGAAGTAGTGTCATCACCATCATGTCTTCTTGCTGCCATTTCTCCACCTCACTTGTGGCACTTGCAGCTTCACCTTCTTGAGTAATGAGCTTAGGAGCTTCACCGGATGTGATATGACCCCATAAGCCCTTACTTCCCACCGCAGTCTTCACCAAACAAGACAACAACAGATAGTTACTCCCCTTGAGAGTAACCAGAACCTTCATGCTAACACTATCCATCTAAAACCAGCTTGACTTCAAAAGCTTGGAAACGAGTAGACCTTTACCTTAGAACACGGATGAACCCAGAACCAAGAAGAAAGGTTGAGTCTTTGAAGGTAAGAACGAGAAAGACTCAAGCTTTTACACCACGCAAGCTTCAAACTTCAGTCTTCTACCCGGATCTACAAAGAACAGCCTTCGATTTTCAAAAAGCTCCAACCTTGATCTTCTTCAACTTGATGAACACAAACCCAGATCGTGATGAACCAGGCTCTGATACCATAAGATCTTTTGAGATCTTAGATGAATAAGTAACCAGAACTAGAATAGAAACAGATTTGATGAAGAGAAGACTTGATTTAGACTAAGAAGTAAGAAAGATTATGGGAGACTATGAAGAACATTATGAGACTCGAGAGTTTAGAGAGAACTGTATGTTTTATTCATAGAGAGAGTCGGAATATATAGAGAGGATTACAAGGGTTTCGTAAAGCAAAGAGAGGGAAAGTATGTGGACAGAGAATAGGCGCGTCCCATGGTTCAAACAAGTGGATGCTCCTCACTTTACAGCTTGCACTGGCTGGTAAGCTTGACCGAGCCTTATCCACAAACGGTAACCTTGGCGCCTAAAGCTTCAAGGTTTACTCGAACCAAACCTTCTCTTCCACTCCAAGTAACTCACTCATTCTTCTCATGGTAAGTATTCTCCTTTTTACCTTTTTCACCTCAGTAACTTTTGTTGTACGGACAACCCCATTTTTGCACATTACGAAAACATGGTTTAAAGTCCTTTTGGGTCGACCTTGTACGACTTGTACGGCCTGTACGGCCTTGTACGGACAAGGTCGACTCAAACCCTTCCCTTTTCCTCCTTCTCTCTATTCAACACAAAGTAGAAACCTCAACTTAACACTTGAAGGCTCTACTCTTTTCCTTATGAGGGTTTTATCCCTAAGGAGGGTTTTCTCTCATAAGGTTTTTAATGAGGGAGTTCTTCAAGGTTCCAAGCTTGACTTAGGATCTCTAAAGTCAAGCTTGAGGGGGAGTGTTAACTTGAAGAAAGAAATGGAGCCAAAGGAAGAGTTGAGATAAGTTTGGGTCTGGTGCAAAGTTAGGGTGAAACCTCCGGAGATTGTCTACAAGGCTTTAGAAGTGACTAAAGGTGTTTAGAAGTGCTCTGGAGGTTGTGCAAAGATAGGGCCAAGTCCAGGAGTGAATTAGAAGGCTGTTGAGGAGCAAATGGGAGAATGTGAAAAGTTAGGGTGAGGCCGTACGGATTTGGTATGGACGGATGTACTCGGACTGTACGGATCCGTACAGACCAAGTTGACCCGAAACTTTCACACTCGACCATTTGAGAAGATTTGGGACCGTGCAAAAATAAGGCGAGGTATGGACCGTGCAAAAATAGGGTGAGGTACGGACCGTGCAAAAATAGGGCGCGTACGGACCGTGCAAAAATAGGGCGACCCAAAGATGTTCTCATTACGGCTTTAAAGATGTTTGGGGAGTTTGTGCAAAAATAGGGCAAAAAGGTACGGCCTGTGCAAAGTCTGGGACTAAAAGACGAGCTTCTGATCTTTAAGAGAAGAAGACCAAAGCTTAAGTGAAGAAGACAAACCTTTAAGAGAAGAAGACAAAAGAGTGAGCTGGCATGAGCTGTCCAGAAGCTGTGTAGGGGACCATGAATCTTGACAGATACATGGGAACATTCATGGGCGCCTATGAGAAGCCAATAAGGAGCCAGCCTTCCCTTTGGCCAACCAATCAGCTCCCATCACTCAGATTGCATCAAGACCACTCCAAGAATGAATCCTAGGCGTCCATCTTCAAGTCCTATCAGTCATTAGATTTAGGTTTATGTTTCAGCCTTGAAAAGCATATAAAAAGACCCATTGGGCGATTTGTAATGGTTAAGAGAGTTAGGGGGATTTCCCCTTCTCCTTCCTAAGAGTTCTCGTTCTTGATCAGTCTCCCTTTAATCTACCTCTTTCTTATACTCAAAATCTCTCTTAATCTCTCTTAAACTCTTATACTTTGTTTCTGATTCAAGACACCTCTTTGTTTAGATCAGACCCTTCTCTTTCACTCTCAAGGTCTCTCTCAGCCTTTAATGGCGGGCTCTTCACACACACTGATGCGTCCCTAGGATACTCTTTGGTTGATGGGGATGGATAGATCCTTGCAAGAACGAATCAGGGACTCAAGTTCTTCAAGGTTGTGGATCGATTGGTGACACAAGAGGGATGAGAGGGCTCTTGATACTCCTAGATGAATAACTCGGATATGACACACCAAGTAAACACCCTTAGGTTTCTGGATATAACACACCAGAACTCGACAACTTCTAGAGAGAGAGAGCCGTCGAGAGAGAAAAGAAATTCGTTGATTTATTATTGCTTGAGTACAATAGGGTTAGTAGACCCCTTTAAATAAAAGGAAACTAGAGAACAGGCTCTCTAGGGTTTCGAAAATAGTAAAAAGGAAAACTATAGTTTAAAGATAACATAGGCTTTAAAATGTAAACTTCTGCTAGTCTTGGGCCGAGATAGAGCCTAAGTGATGTGTAAGACAAGTTGTGGCCTCGTTAAAAACCTTCCTCCAGAAAACCTCGTGGGACAAAACCAAAAGCAAGGAAAAGAGCACGCACCAAGTGTCTTGCCTAGACACTAACTTAGCTTGATGTAGAGATGGCTAGAATGGTGATCAAGACATCTCGGATCAAACCTTGTCCAAGACTTTCTTCTTGTTGTGGATGTGAAGTGAGTAATCCAACAACATTCTCTTTAAGTTTCTTGACTCTGGAACGAGTCAAGGGACCTTCTGGAATGGCTAGGGCTTCATCACCAGGCTGCTGGTGCAATGTGGCTTCATGTGGCTCATCTAGACTCTCCTTGTTCTCCTTAGTGATTCGGTCCATGATCACATCACACAGAGCCTGAACTCTGATAAAACTAACATGGTATCAGAGCCAGATTCATCAGAACTTGGTTCCAAGCTTCCGCAAGATCAAGCTCTCTCCCATGGTGATTTTAAACCAAGAAGAAGTTTCTGTCCAGAAGAAGGTGTGGTCCATCCATGATGTTTCCAGAAGCTGTTCTTGGTCTCTCCCACTCTCTCATGCGTCCTGAAGAAAGAAGAAACTATGAGACAGAAGCTATGAAGTGGATTAGCTACCCTCTTCAAGCAGCTTGTTCATGGGTTCTATACACTGTCCAAGAAGAAAGATGAAAGCTTTCCTCTTGTTCATGGTGATGCGTCTTGAAAGTGAAGAAAGGTGGAGTCTTTGCCATGGTGGGGTGAAAGGAAAGGTCCATGGAAGATGGAGAAGTTGGAGTGCACGCCAACAACTCAGATTCTGTCCAATGGAATCAAGGATCTATACAATGATCCTTGGCTGTAAGAAAGCTCTTTCCTTTTGTATAAAGCTTGAGTATAATGTGCTGGGTGTTGTGATGTGATGTGATAACCTGAGGATACTTGTTTAAAGATTGCTAAATGAGATTGTTTAGAATCTGTCCCAGGATGCTATAAAGAGTCTTGATTGATGATTGAGTTTTAAAATGCTTGCTCCTGTTCTATAATGTTTGCTAATCAAGATATTGGATAGTATGTTCTGAATCTGGTGCATTAATGAAGTAGACAGATTGAAAGCATAGTATTGGGTCTGATTATTCATAATAATATGGCATAGCCTCGATTCTAAATGACTTGTGTTGCTAGGATGCTAGATTAAATGTCTTTTCCAGCTTGCTTGCATTAGAATCAAAATAAAGGTTGTTGCGTATTGATTATGAAGTAGCCTAAATGTCTTGACCTGATTCTTGAAAAGAACTTGCTTGCATTTAGAGAATGGAAAGATGGCATTAGATGGATCTTAATGATAATAAGAGGTGATGAGGTCATGGACCAGAACCAAGCTCCCATCACCATTCCTAAGGTCACAGAAGGCCCCATGACCCGTTCCAAGGCTAGGAGGCTCAAGGATGGATTCATACTTGCTGTTCAAGCTATCCTAGACAATATGGACGAATCACTAAACATGCCAATAGCTCAACCCACCAAAGTAGAGCATATCAACGAGTCAAGTGATGACTTGAGCAATGCCTTTGCGCAACTCAATATCACTCCAGGTAAGGAAGCTCATTTGGCTGAAACTGACAAGGATGGTTATGTGGCAGGAATGGATGTGGAAGAAGACCCCATTCCTGATGAAGAAGGCCTTAAAGACTCAAGTATTAAAGTACCAGAAATAGAAGACCAAGTCATGAGTTCTACCAAGGTTGATCCAGACGCCCTCAAGATCAACTACCTAGCAAAGAAGGCCAACACTGAACCAAGGGAAGTCTTTACTTTATTTACACTTTGTGCAGGTAAGATGGGTCAGTCTAGTGGTTCCTAGAACTCGCCTATCCCACAAGCAACCAGGGTTCGAGGCCAAGACTTAGCTTAGGCCTTATTTTCTTTTATTTTGCAACTTTCCTTTTTTGGTCTTAAACCGGGCAATGTTAGTTTTCTATTTTCTTGTTTAAACCCTAAGTCCTGTCGTTTTGAGTCTTTTTCCTTTTCTTGAGTCGACCATTAGGTCAAGGCTGAAGGACTATTAATAAAGTCCCACACGCAGCCATTGTAACACACAATTTTTACCCTAGATCAATATACGAGTCAGTTTGCCCCCTAAAGCAAGCCGCAGCCGACTTCTTCTTTCTTGTGAGATTCAAGTGAGCAGAGTCTTGAACTGTATCAAGGATCCATCATCATCCTTGTGGTGTTCTTCGTTCCATCATCTTCGTCATCAATCGATCCAACAAGAGAGAGCGTGCAAGCCAGCTTGTTAGACTCCATCCACACTTGATCTCTCACCCGGTTAGGTGTTCATCAAACGACCATCCTTTGTTCTCAAGAGAGTGCGTGAAAGCCAGCTTGAGAATCCATCATCACCACCCTTCCAAAGACTCCTCCGAGTCTTATATCATTTGGTATCAGAGCCAAAGGTTCCTACCTTTGGTTTTTCTTACCCTCTATCCTTAGATCGTTTGTTTCTCTTGTTCCTTTAGCTTATTAAAACGAAAACCCAAAAATATTTGCTTCTGTTATTGTTTATTGTCGTGCAAGTTAATTATAAAAACCCATAAAAAGTATTTGAGTTGCACCTAGTTGCCTGCTTAGGACTGATACCCGTTTGAAAGAAAAGAAAAACCATAAAGAGTTCATTGTCCTTGCTAGTGTTCGTGTAGTTCATAACTTGTTTTCTTATCAGAACTCGAGTTTACCTTGCTCAATAGGTTGTTAGATCTTTAAAATTTCGAAAAGCCAAAAAATTTTAGTTTCTTTCCTTTTTTCGACCACCCGATATTCCTTTTGGTCGAAGTTTCCTTTTTAGTTTAAAACCCTAGCGGCTGGTTCCTTGTTTCTTTTGTTTTCGAAAAACCCTAAAGAAAATTTCCTTTTTTTCCTCTTTACCTTTTTACTTAGTCAAAAAAAAAAGGAGTTTTCCATTTCGAATTAGAAACCCTTTTTAGTTACCGTTGGTATTTAACCTTTTGTTGTTTTTGAGTGAGTCTAGTACATCAGCCGAGCAATGGGAGACCTTGGAACCGATGGAGTTAACCCTCCAACCATGGAGCAGATCATGACGGCTATGAGAGACGAGATGAGGGCTGTCATAGGAGAGTTTGGCCAGCAGGTCAATGCCAGACTGAACCGACTGGAGCAACCTCAAAGGAGAGGCCCAAACCGCAACCAAAACCCCAATCCGGACGATGAAGATGGGGATGATGAGAGCATGCCCAGCCTAGAGGAAGAAGATCCTCTCCAGAACCGCAATCCTAGGAGACGGGATCCCCTTAGGAACTACCGAGCTAGAGAGGTACACACTAGAGAACAAAACAAAGACATTAAACTAGTTCCTCCTACTTTTGCAGGTAAGTCCAATCCGGAAGTGTACCTGGACTGGGAGAAACGCCTAGAATATATTTTTGAATGTTATGGCTATGGAGAGAACAAGAAGGTGGCCTTAGCAGCAGCTCAACTCACTGAGAATGCCCTTGCATGGTGGGACAGGAATGTAGCTGAAAGAAGAAGGAACCGATTTGGGGCAGTCACAACTTGGACTGACATGAAATACCTCTTGAGGTTGAGGTATGTTCCTGATTATTACCACAGAGACTTACAAAAACGTTTTCGCAAGTTATCTCAGGGTAATAGGTCAGTAGAGGAATACTTTGAAGAGTTTGAGAAGCTAATGCATTCACTTGAGTTGGAAGAATCCGAGGAAGCCTTGATGGCTCAATTCATTGATGGACTCCAAGAACGTATCTCCAGGAAGGTGGAAAGAACTTAATATAGTGGGCTGCATGAGCTCATGCATCTAGCCGTGCAGATTGAGCAGCAGATCAAACGCAAGACAGCCAATGCTGGACGTGCCAGAACAACTGCACCATGGGCATCTAATGTCAACAAACCAACCGACAAAGGTAAGGCTGTAGAGATTGATTCTCGGTTCAAAGGTAAGGGTAGTGAGCGAAACAAAGGTCCTAGACAAGAGCATAATAAGAACACTAACCAACAAAGAACTCGAGATATTACTTGTTTTAGATGTCAGGGGCGAGGTCATATGGCTAAAGAATGCCCAAACCAGAGGGTCATGACCATCACTGCCAATGGAGACTATGAGTCTCAAGATGAAGCTGACATGGAAGAGATTGAGTCAGGAGAAGAAGTGGAGTATCCGGACACGGGAGAAATGTTGGTTACCCGGAGAGTGTTGAGTGTGACCATCAACCCAGAGGAGAAGGCTCAAAGAGAAAACCTCTTCCACACTCGTTGCACCATCAAAGCTAAGGTATGTAACTTGGTGATAGATGGAGGATCTTGTACTAACGTGGCTAGCAAGTACATGGTGGACAGGTTAGGTCTTGAAACAACCAAGCATCCCCGACCATATAGGCTGCAATGGTTAGACAACAAGACTGAGTTGAAGGTCACCGAGCAAGTCAACATCCATTTTAGTGTTGGCAAGTATCAAGATGAAGTCTTATGTGATGTAGTTCCAATGCAAGCCGGCCATATCCTATTAGGAAGACCATGGCAGTTTGATAGAGCCACCTTTCACAATGGCCGAACCAACTACCACTCTTTCAAATTCAAGGACCGTAAATACAACTTAGCCCCTCTTAGCCCATCCGAAGTGCAAGAGCTCCAAGCTAAGATGAACAAGGAGGATCAGGTAAGTAAGACTAACCTTATGATTTCTCCTGGTTCTATCATTAAGACTCTAAGTGCCAAGGGCACCGTGCTGCTAATGATTCTTAAAGAGTGTCTAAGTATAGGAAACCAGGAACTCCAACTTCCACCACAAGCCCAAGCCGTGCTAGACAAATTTCAAGATGTGTTTCCTGATGAGATACCAGCCGGGCTGCCACCTATCAGGGGGATAGAGCACCAGATAGACCTTGTTCCCGGTTCTGCCTTGCCAAATAAACCAGCTTATAGGATGAACCCAGAGGAGACAAAGGAGCTGGAGAAGCAAGTGCAAGACCTCATGGCCAAAGGATACATCCGAGAGAGTCTAAGTCCTTGTGCTGTGCCAGTCCTACTAGTTCCCAAGAAGGATGGGTCATGGAGGATGTGTGTGGATTGTAGGGCCATCAACAACATTACCATCAAGTATAGGCACCCCATCCCACGTCTGGATGACATGCTTGATGAATTGAGTGGAGCCACCATCTTTGCTAAGGTTGATCTGAGGAGTGGATACCACCAGGTGAGAATGCGTGAAGGAGACGAGTGGAAGACTGCTTTCAAGACAAAGCAAGGTCTATACGAGTGGTTGGTCATGCCCTTTGGCTTAACCAATGCACCAAGCACTTTCATGCGTCTCATGAATCAGGTTCTTAGGGCCTTTATAAGTAAATTTGTTGTTGTCTATTTTGATGACATACTTATTTACAGTAAGGGCTTAGATGACCATCTTAAACATTTAGAACTTGTGTTACTTACACTTCGGAAGGAAGGTCTATATGCCAACCTAAAGAAGTGCACCTTTTGTACTGACCAAATTGTCTTCTTAGGTTTTGTAGTAAGCAAACAGGGCCTACAAGTAGATGGAGAGAAGGTCAAAGCCATTCAAGAATGGCCCACACCAACCACCATTGGTCATGTTAGGAGTTTCCACGGATTAGCCAGCTTCTATAGGCGTTTTGTGAGGGATTTCAGCACCATAGCTGCCCCCTTAACTGCTGTGATCAAGAAGAATGTTCCTTTCTCATGGGGACATGCTCAAGACGTTGCATTCAACACCTTAAAGGTCAAGCTGACCCAGGCACCAGTTCTAGCCCTTCCTGAATTTGATGAGATGTTTGAGGTCGAGTGTGATGCATCCGGAGTAGGCATAGGGGCTGTACTGCACCAAAGGAGGAAACCAGTGGCCTTTTTCAGTGAAAAACTAAGTGGTGCAACTAGGGATGTTGTAATGGGTTCTCACATTTAGGGTAGTACCAGCCCATCAAAAAATTTAAAAGCCCTAACCCTAATATGTCAGCTGTAAAATATATTGGGCTCATTTAGGGTTGGATTAGAAAATAAAGGGTTTCAAAAGGGCTGACCCAATTAATCATTTTTATTTTTTTTAACGATGAACAAAAGAACTTTCTTCTTCGTTCTCTACGCCGACACCCATCTTCTTCCCCGAGTCATCTTCGTTCTCGTCGCCTCAGACTCTTGAAGATCTCTCCTCTCAGACCCTCTTAGACTCTCGAAGATCTCTCCTCTCAGACTCTCGTCTCAGATCTCTAGAGGTATTTCTCACTTGTAGCCATTGATTTTTCGAATCTCTCTTGTTTGATTTTTGATGGGTCTGTAACGTTTTTGCTTGTAGGGTTTGATCTTTCTGTGATGAACTGATGATTGTTTTTAAAAGCTTGACGGTCATAAGCCATGGCAGCTTCTTCAGCTGTTTCAAAGGTACCAAGCCAGAGACGTGCTCTGCTCCGTGGCTTACGTATCTCTGCGACCCATATTCCCCATTGACGTTGTCGCACTCCTCTATAGAGCTTGGTTGAGCTGTAAGGCTGAACAATGTCTTGGTTCATCATCATCATTCTTCCTCTAGGGCTAAGGTTCAATGTGTCACTCCAATACTTGAACATATGTTGCTGCTGTTGCTGAGGCTGTTGAGGACTAAACGAGATCATTTGGTTTTGTCTTTGTATTGACTGGTCGTGTAGTTGAGTAACCGGAACGTATCCTAGTTGTTGTTGTTGTTGAGGATATTGAACGGTTGGATCAAGAGAAAATGGGAAAGCAGGCAAGGAGTTTGAAGAAGAAGAAGAAGAAGAGGAAAATGGGAGATAGATAGGGTTTGGATCTATGTTCAGGGTTTCTCATCTTCTTGATAGACCTTGGGGACGTCGTGGAAGAAGCTTCTCCAAGAGACGGATCAATACTTTTACCTTTGGTGATACAAAGATTGAGCTCCTCGTCGAAGTCCATCTTACACTTTGTTGTTTTTTTTCCTTTTATTTGTAAGGGAAAGATGAGTCCATCGACTTTATATATGAGTGCACATTAGATGTGGGTACCTTCTTTATTGTATTTAGTTATAAAAATATCTAAGCTTTCGGTTGACTATATTATTTCTAATACTATCTTTTTGGGGTTACTATAATCTTTGTGTGATGAATTGATAAACTTTTACTTTTTTTTCTTAGCTCAATGTGTAATCATTGTTTTTACAATTTTTATGATGTTGTTACAAATGTGTTTACATTGAAAAAAAATATATAGGGCTTTTAGAGTTAACAAGGGTTAAACCCTACATTACATATTTTGATGGGTAATAAAAGGGTTAGGGCTCATGTAGGGTTGGGTTTAAGTTAATTAGGGCTGGGTTGGGCTGGACTACCCAATACAACATCCCTAGGTGCAACCCTCAACTACCCTACCTATGATAAGGAGTTGTACGCCTTAGTGAGGGCTGTAGAGACCTGGCAACATTACTTGCTATCCAAGGAATTCATCATCCATACCGACCATGAAACTCTCAAGCACCTGAGAGGTCAGACGTCACTCAAGAGAATACATGCTAAGTGGCTGGAGTTTATTGAGACCTTCCCCTATGTCATTAAGTACAAGAAGGGAAAGGAGAATGTGGTTGCTGATGCTTTATCCAGGAGGCACGCACTGATCACTACCACGGATGCAAAGGTGCTGGGATTTGAACACATTAAGGAGTTGTACCAAGAGGACCCGGAGTTGAAGGAGGCTTTCCAGTCATGTGGAAAGGGAGCTTTCCAAGCCTATCATTTGCACGAGGGGTTTCTGTTCAAAGACAAGAGGCTTTGCATACCTCAGTGCTCAATGAGGGACCTCATCCTTCAAGAAGCACACGGTGGGGGTCTTATGGGACACTTTGGAGTAGACAAGACCTTGGCTATTGTAACTGACCATTTCTTCTGGCAGCACCTCAAGAGAGATGTGGAGAGGCATTGTGCTAAATGTGTACCTTGCCACAAGGCCAAGTCCAGGTCACACCCACATGGTCTATATTTACCTTTACCAATTCCTAATGCTCCTTGGGAGGATGTTTCTATGGATTTTGTCTTAGGTTTACCCAAGATTAAACACAAGGATTCAATCTTTGTGGTGGTGGACCGCTTCTCCAAGATGGCCCACTTCATTCCATGTGACAAGACCAATGATGCCACTCAAACCGCAAACCTATTCTTTAAGGAAGTGGTGCGTTTACATGGGTTACCAAGGACTATTGTGTCTGACCGAGACACTAAATTCCTGAGCCATTTCTGGAGGACCCTGTGGAAGAATCTTGGCACCAAACTACTCTTCTCCACGACCTGTCATCCTCAAACAGATGGACAAACAGAAGTGGTAAACCGAACCCTCTCTACCTTACTTAGAGTAACACTTGGTAAAAACTTGAACACTTGGTTAGACTGCATACCCTTAATTGAGTTTGCTTACAACCATGCTACTCATTCTGCTACTAAGATGTCACCCTTTGAAGTTGTTTATGGTTTTAATCCACTAACCCCTTTGGATCTTAAGCCAATTCCACAAGTTGAGCAAGTTAATCAGGATGGCCTAAAGAAAGGGGAAGCTGTGAGGAAGTTACATCAGAAGGTCCGGGAGAACATCATCAAGAAAACTGAGGACTACAAGAGGAGAGCTGACAAGAAACGCAAGGAGATGACCTTTGAACCCGGAGAATGGGTCTGGCTCCACATGAGGACCGAGAGGTTCCCACAGAAAAGAAGTTCTAAACTAGCACCTAGAGGGGATGGTCCATTCAGAGTGTTGGAAAAGATCAATGACAATGCCTACCGCCTAGAACTTCCAGGTGAGTTCAACATTTCCCATACGTTCAATGTTGCTGACTTGTCTCCTTATCTTGCAGATGAACCAGTTTTGAGGTCAAAACCTTCTGAAGGGGGAGGGAATGATGAGGTCATGGACCAGAACCAAGCTCCCATCACCATTCCTAAGGTCACAGAAGGCCCCATGACCCGTTCCAAGGCTAGGAGGCTCAAGGATGGATTCATACTTGCTGTTCAAGCTATCCTAGACAATATGGACGAATCACTAAACAGGCCAATAGCTCAACCCACCAAAGTAGAGCATATCAACGAGTCAAGTGATGACTTGAGCAATGCCTTTGCGCAACTCAATATCACTCCAGGTAAGGAAGCTCATTTGGCTGAAACTGACAAGGATGGTTATGTGGCAGGAATGGATGTGGAAGAAGACCCCATTCCTGATGAAGAAGGCCTTAAAGACTCAAGTATTAAAGTACCAGAAATAGAAGACCAAGTCATGAGTTCTACCAAGGTTGATCCAGACGCCCTCAAGATCAACTACCTAGCAAAGAAGGCCAACACTGAACCAAGGGAAGTCTTTACTTTATTTACACTTTGTGCAGGTAAGATGGGTCAGTCTAGTGGTTCCTAGAACTCGCCTATCCCACAAGCAACCAGGGTTCGAGGCCAAGACTTAGCTTAGGCCTTATTTTCTTTTATTTTGCAACTTTCCTTTTTTGGTCTTAAACCGGGCAATGTTAGTTTTCTATTTTCTTGTTTAAACCCTAAGTCCTGTCGTTTTGAGTCTTTTTCCTTTTCTTGAGTCGACCATTAGGTCAAGGCTGAAGGACTATTAATAAAGTCCCACACGCAGCCATTGTAACACACAATTTTTACCCTAGATCAATATACGAGTCAGTTTGCCCCCTAAAGCAAGCCGCAGCCGACTTCTTCTTTCTTGTGAGATTCAAGTGAGCAGAGTCTTGAACTGTATCAAGGATCCATCATCATCCTTGTGGTGTTATTCGTTCCATCATCTTCGTCATCAATCGATCCAACAAGAGAGAGCGTGCAAGCCAGCTTGTTAGATTCCATCCACACTTGATCTCTCACCCGGTTAGGTGTTCATCAAACGACCATCCTTTGTTCTCAAGAGAGTGCGTGAAAGCCAGCTTGAGAATCCATCATCACCACCCTTCCAAAGACTCCTCCGAGTCTTATATCAAGAGGTCATTTAAGAGCAAAGCTAGTAAGACATTGGCAAAATGCCAATGCATTGTGTCTAATCTTTACTTGAGTTTGAGTGCTGTACATGAATATAAGAAGTGTTCAGTGTCCAGCCAAATCAAGAAAGAGAAGGCAGTGCCCATTGTTTCAGCAGTGGAGAGTTATTGGTGTTGGGGTGTATGTGGGGATACACATGGCAAGTGATCATCACTTAAGTCTGGAGGAGACTGATGATCAGTAGGCACTGGAGATAAAGGAAAAGGGTTGATCAGTGGTTGAATGCACAGTCCATGTATGTGGTGTGCTCCTGATCGTAAGGTTCATTGAGGCTCACTAAGTGTGAGGTGCTTGTAGAGTGGACTGAGGTATCTCCTCAATGCAGTGGTGATGTAATGGAGACTCAAGCATCAAGTCTGAAGAGGATGGTGGTGCCCTCCACATGAATTATCATGGAGTTAACATGCGCTCACCATTCAAGCTTGGACCTTCTCTATACTTGGTCTCAAGCTTGAGGGGGAGTGTGTATGAGCTTGCATGATAAGAGAAGGAGCTGTTAAGATCAGAAATTGAAGGATTCAAGTGGCTAGTTCAGAGCAGCCACTCCTCACCATCTAAACAAGGGAGTAAACCTGATCTTATCTCTTTATATACATTCATGATAGGTTTATCTCTTGAGAACTGATACACTTGTAGAATGATGTATCAGGTACCTTACTTGGATACTCAAGAAAACAAGGAGAAGCTAGGCGTGTGATCTAAACTGATGGGGAAGGCAAGAAGCCATGAGAGAAGGGAAGACACAAGCCAGCCCCAAAGAAGAGATCCGAGAAGGAGTTGGTAATGTGCAATGAAGCCAATGAGTTGCACATCACGGTTAGGCCATGATCCAGGGTCTTTGGTGTCCATCACACTGATGAGAACACCAAAGACCCACTGGCCAATCCCTAGGCCTTGAAGGCTCTTCTCTTTTCCTTATGAGGGTTTTATCCCTAAGGAGGGTTTTCTCTCATAAGGTTTTTAATGAGGGAGTTCTTCAAGGTTCCAAGCTTGACTTAGTATCTCTAAAGTCAAGCTTGAGGGGGAGTGTTAACTTGAAGAAAGAAATGGAGCCAAAGGAAGAGTTGAGATGAGTTTGGGTCTGGTGCAAAGTTAGGGTGAAACCTCCGGAAATTGTCTACAAGGCTTTAGAAGTGACTGAAGGTGTTTAGAAGTGACTAAAGGTGTTTAGAAGTGCTCTGGAGGTTGTGCAAAGATACGGCCAAGTCCAGGAGGGACTTAGAAGGCTGTTGAGGAGCAAATGGGAGAATGTGAAAAGTTAGGGCGAGGCCGTACGGATTTGGTACGGATGGATGTACTCAGACTGTACGGACCAGGTTGACCCGAAACTTTCACACTCGACCATTTGAGAAGATTTGGGACAGTGTAAAAATAGGGCGAGGTATGGACCGTGCAAAAATAAGGTGAGGTACAGACCGTGCAAAAATAGGGCGAGGTACGGACCGTGCAAAAATAGGGCGAGGTACGGACCGTGCAAAAATAGGGCGACCCAAAAATGTTCTCATTACGGCTTTAAAGATGTTTGGGGAGTTTGTGCAAAAATAGGGCAAAAAGGTACGGCCCGTGCAAACTCCGGGACTAAAAGACGAGCTTCTGATCTTCAAGAGAAGAAGACAAAAGCTTAAGAGAAGAAGACAAACCTTTAAGAGAAAGAGACAAAAGAGTGAGCTGGCATGAGCTGTCCAGAAGCTGTGTAGGGGACCATGTATCTGGACAGATACATGGGAACATTCATGGGCGCCTATGAGAAGCCAATAAGGAGCCAGCCTTCCCTTTGACTAACCAATCAGCTCCCATCACTCCGATTGCATCAAGACCACTCCAAGAATGAATCCTAGGCGTCCATCTTCAAGTCATATCAGCCATTAGATTTAGGTTTATGTTTCAGCCTTGAAAAGCATATAAAAAGACCCACTGGGCGATTTGTAATGGTTAAGAGAGTTAGGGGGATTTCCCCTTCTCCTTCCTAAGAGTTCTCGTTCTTGATCAGTCTCCCTTTAATCTACCTCTTTCTTATACTCAAAATCTCTCTTAATCTCTCTTAATCTCTCTTAATCTCTTATACTTTGTTTCTGATTCAAGACACCTCTTTGTTTCCTCCACTCCTCATCCTCCATAGCTTCCTCATACGATCTTGGAACATGACTTTCATCCAGACTGATAATGAAAGCACAATGCTCCTTAGGAAACTCAGCAAACGAGCAAACAACTTGACTAGGGTGGGCAACAGCTTGAGCATTATAGTAGACCCTAGTATTCACCCAGTTAGATGGATGCCAACTTACTCTAGTGCTTCTCCTCAATGGAGCTTGAACCTCAGTTTCAACTGCTTCCTCATGCTCCTCTTGGCCTTCTAGTTCAGGCATATCATTTGCTTCCTCATGCTCCTCTTGGCCTTCTTGTTCAGGCACATCATTTACTTCCTCATGTCCCATCACATCTTGATCAGGACTTCCAGAGTTCTCGTCCTCATGACCATCATCTCCTGGTCATTTACCCCTTCATGATCAAGGTGGGATGGTTCTTCAGCTTCATGTGGTCTAGGCACACCTTGCTGATCCTGGGTTAGATTGATCCCAAGACCTTCCATGATTATCCTAAGGCTTGCAGCCTTATCAGATGGTTGAGCTAGATACTTAAGATCCTCCCAGCTCTTTTCTTCATAGTACCCTCTTGATTCCAAAAACTTGACATCCGAGATACTAACAGTTTCCTTGTTGAAGGATCAAAGCACTTGTACCCCTTTTGAGTTGTAGAATAGCCAATGAACATTGCTCTAGTACTCTTAGGCTCCAAATTGTTCCTCATTTCTCCTGGCACCAGCACATAGCAGAGACATCCAAATACCCTTAGATGATCCAAAGAGGGTTTGACCTTGTTCATGACTTCAAATGGAGACTGATCCTCTAAGATTCTGGTTGGTATCCGGTTAATAAGATAACAAGCAGATATCACAGCATCACTCCAGAACCTCTTTGGGACACTGGTTTGGAACATCATCGACCTTGCCACTTCCATTAGGTGCATGTTCTTCCTTTCAGACAATCCATTCTGTTGTGGAGTGTAAGGGCAACTTGTTTGATGTAGGATCCCATGTTGAGCAAGATGATCTTTGAAAGCATGGCTCATGTATTCTCTCCACCATTATCTGATCTCAAAATCTTAATCTTAACATTATAATGGTTAGAAACATAAGTCTGAAAGTTTTTAAAGGCATCAAGCACCCTATCCTTAGTTTTAATGAGTGTTATCCAGGTGTATTTGGATTTTTCATCAATGAATGTAACAAAGTACTTGAAGTTCTCTTTAGATAAACAAGGAGCAGTCCAAACATCAGAATGAACAAGATCAAAACACTTCTCATAGATAGTACTTGATTTCTTAAAGAAAGTCTTACAATGTTTACCCAAAATGCATGCTTCACACTCATTATTTTTAAACATGACACCTGGTAACATTAAACTAAGGGCCCTAACATGGGGATGACCTAATCTAGCATGCCACAATGCATCATTATTTAAAGTAGAAACAGAGCTAAACGAGTAACTCGAATTGGAAATAGAGGTAATGTCTTCAAGCATTTAAAGATCTCCCTTGGTTACTCCTTTCCCAATCAAATTACTGCTCTCAATATCCTGAAACTTCACATCATTAGGACTAAAGATAACATTGCAGTGTAAATCAGTAGTGCATTTCTTGACAGATAAGAGATTTGAAGTAAACTCAGGCATATAGAAAGCTCTAGACTCTTTATCAAACAGTTTCAGGGTTCCAATTCCTTTTATGGCTACTCTATCACCATTTGCAATCATAACATGACCATAAGCCGGTTCTATATCCTTTATAAGACTGGTGTCACTTATCATGTGATGAGAGGCACCAGAATCAACAACTAATGGTTTAGTTAGCACACTAGATGTTGTATATGATCTATGTGATTCTCCTAGAGCATCTAACTGATCAAGAGTATTAGGCATTCTATAAGCAATATGAGTATAACCAAGGGTGTTTCTGTCTGTGTTACCATTCTCCTTAAGAGCTTTGATGAGAGCATCAATGTCGGACCTCCTTATGGGCTCTTGATCCATGTTCTTGACTGAAAAGTGTTAAGATGCCATAGCCTTCCCTTCACTCTCATGAGCAGTAAACCCACTTCCAGAAGGACCAGCTTCACTTGCTTCATTGGAAAGGTGAGCTCTTCCTTCCCTCTCCATCACGAACTTGGTTGGTTTGAGATGGGGATGAAGGATCCAGCACTGACTCCTCTTGTGACCCGGCTTCTTGCAATGATCACAGTTGCCTCCAAACCTCCTATCCTCACCATACCTCCTTTCCTCAGGCTTGTACATTTCCTTGTTAGCTTGAGTGACTTCTGCCTTGTTTGCTAAAGAAAGATCACCTCTTCCTCCAAACAATCCGTGTGAACCCTCTTCCTTCTGGATCTGAGCACACACTTCCTCCAAGGATGGCAGTTTAGATGACCACAAGATGTGCTTGATCAGGTCATTGTATACTGGATTCAGGGTCAGTAGCAAGCCAAACACTTGATCCTGCTCTTTCCTTTCCATGATGACGTCTTGATCCGTTGTGCTCGGCCTGAGCATCTCCAGTTCAGACCATAAGGCTCTGAACTTCCCCAAGTGTTTGGTGAACTCCACCTCTTCCTGCACAAGTGTGTTGATAGCTCTTTTCACCTCAAACACACGGCTCAGATTAGATGTGTTGCCGTAGACCTTCTGGAGTGTATCCCATAAGTCTTTTGCTGTCTCACAGTATCTGTAAGCTTCAAGGATTGAGGTCTCAAGGGAAGCTTGCAACACGGTGACAACAGTCATGTCTTCTTGAACCCATTTGTTCTCATCAGCTAGAGCAAGCTCAGTTACTCCTTCGCCTTTTTCCTTTTCAGCAACTGGTTTTGGAGATCCATCTGTGATGTGGTTATATAAACCCTTGCTCCCAACAGCTGTTTTCACCAGCCTTGACCACAGGAGGTAGTTTCCACTCCCCTTAAGAGTAACTGGTATTGTTATCATCTTGTTTCCTTCCATCTTGTTCTTGAGTACCCAGATCTGGAAAAGCTTGAGTCTTTATGAAGCTGAAGAACACTTGAGTTTCAAATCTAGGAAAGGTTGAGACTTTGAGATGAATCAACTCGAAAAGACTTCAGATCTAGTGAAAGAAAGCTTCAAACTTTCCTTGAATCTCGAAAAAGTTTCAACCTTTACTGTTGAAATGAAGAACACAAACTCAGATTTACTGTTGAAATGAAGAACACAAACCCAGATTATCAGTAACCAGGCTCTGATAACATGAAATCTTTAGAGATTGAGAGATTATAGAGACTAGATTAGGCAGAAACGAAGAGAATCAAAGAGAATAGAGATATTAGGAAGAGATTTGTGTAGAGGGATCCATTTCGACTAAGAGAGAAAGACAGAGACTGAAGACTGTATTTTTCACTGATACTCGACAAGAATACATATAGAGGAGTTACTAGGGTTTTCAGAAACAAAAGGAAGAGCAAAATGTGTGGACAGAAATAAAAGAAGCACTTCTGTTCAAACGGTCAAGAGAGACACAAGAAGAGCATCAGCATCTTTTGGGAATATGCTGATCACTGTACAGTCTGTCCACGGCTTATCCATATTTCTTTAACATCTTAACTCCTCAGCATACCTCAACTCAACACATAATGTGCTGGGTGTTGTGATGTGATGTGATAACCTGAGGATACTTGTTTAAAGATTGCTAAATGAGATTGTTTAGAATATGTCCCAGGATGCTATAAAGAGTCTTGATTGATGATTGAGTTTTAAAATGCTTGCTCATGTTCTATAATGTTTGCTAATCAAGATATTGGATAGTATGTTCTGAATCTGGTGCATTAATGAAGTAGACAGATTGAAAGCATAGTATTGGGTCTGATTATTCATAATAATATGGCATAGCCTCGATTCTAAATGACTTGTGTTGCTAGGATGCTAGATTAAATGTCTTTTCCAGCTTGCTTGCATTAGAATCAAAATAAAGGTTGTTGCGTATTGATTATGAAGTAGCCTAAATGTCTTGACCTGATTCTTGAAAAGAACTTGCTTGCATTTAGAGAATGGAAAGGTGGCATTAGATGGATCTTAATGATAATAAGAGGTCATTTAAGTGCAAAGCTAGTAAGACATTGGCAAAATGCCAATGCATTGTGTCTAATCTTTACTTGAGTTTGAGTGCTGTACATGAACATAAGAAGTGTTCAGTGTCTAACCAAATCAAGAAAGAGAAGGCAGTGCCCATTGTTTCAGCAATGGAGAGTTATTGGTGCTGGGGTGTATGTGGGAATACACATGGCAAGTGATCATCACTTAAGTCTGGAGGAGACTGATAATCAGTAGGCACTGGAGATAAAGGAAAAGGGTTGATCAGTGGTAATGCACAGTCCATGTATGTGGTGTGCTCCTGATCGTAAGGCTCATTGAGGCTCACTTCAAGCTTGGACACATAACGAATCCAAGCTTGAGGAGGGGAGCAAAGTGAGCCACCTGATGATCCTAGAGCTCAATGACCTATGTTACTCAAGGCCATTGCATGCTGATCTAGAAGAGATCAAGCCGTTGTGAGGGAAGAAGAAGGTCACTCAACAAACTAAGTGTGAGGTGCTTGTAGAGTGGACTGAGGTATCTCCAAAATGCAGTGGTGATGTAGTGGAGACTCAAGCATCAAGTCTGAAGAAGATGGTGCTGCCATCCACATGAATTATCATGGAGTTAACATGCGCTCGCCATTCAAGCTTGGACCTTCTCTATACTTGGTCTCAAGCTTGAGGGGGAGAGTGGATGAGCTTGCATGATAAGAGAAGGAGCTGTTAAGATCCGAAATTGAAGGATTCAAGTGGCTAGTTCAGAGCAGCCACTCCTCACCATCTAAACAAGGGAGTAAGCCTGATCTTATCTCTTTATATACATTCATGATAGGTTTATCTCTTGAGAACTGATACACTTGTATAATGATGTATCAGGTACCTTACTTGGATACTCAAGAATACAAGGAGAAGCTAGGCGTGTGATCTGAACTGATGGGGAAGGCAAGAAGCCATGAGAGAAGGGAAGACACAAGCCTGCCCCAAAGAAGAGATCCGAAAAGGAGTTGGTAATGTGCAATGAAGCCAATGAGTTGCACATCACGGTTAGGCCATGATCCAGGGTCTTTGGTGTCCATCACAATGATGAGAACACCAAAGACCCACTGGCCAATCCCTAGGCCTTGAAGGCTCTACTCTTTTCCTTATGAGGGTTTTATCATTAACGAGGGTTTTCTCTCATAAGGTTTTTAATGAGGGAGTTCTTCAAGGTTCCAAGCTTGAATTAGGATCTCTAAAGTCAAGCTTGACGGGGAGTGTTAACTTGAAGAAAGAAATGGAGCCAAAGGAAGAGTTGAGATGAGTTTGGGTCTGGTGCAAAGTTAGGGTGAAACCTCCGAAAATTGTCTACAAGGCTTTAGAAGTGATTAAAGGTGTTTAAAAGTGACTAAAGGTGTTTAGAAGTGCTTTGGAGGTTGTGGAAAGATAGGGCCAAGTCCAGGAGGGACTTAGAAGCCTGTTGAGGAGCAAATGGGAGAATGTAAAAAGTTAGGGCGAGGCCGTACGAATTTGGTACGGACGGATGTACTCAGACCGTACGGACCAGGTTGACCTGAAACTTTCACACTCGACCATTTGAGAAGATTTGGGACCGTGTAAAAATAGGGCGAGGTACGGACCGTGCAAAAATAGGGCCAGGTACAGACCGTGCAAAAATAGGGCGAGGTACGGACCGTACAAAAATAGGGCGACCCAAAGATGTTCTCATTACGGCTTTAAAGATGTTTGGGGAGTTTGTGCAAAAATAGGGCAAAAAGGTACGGCCCGTGCAAAGTCTGGGACTAAAAGACGAGCTTCTGATCTTTAAGAGAAGAAGACAAAAGCTTAAGAGAAGAAGACAAACCTTTAAGAGAAGAAGACAAAAGAGTGAGCTGGCATGAGCTGTCCAGAAGCTGTGTAGGGGACCATGTATCTGGACAGATACATGGTAACATTCATGGGCGCCTATGAGAAGCCAATAAGGAGCCAGCCTTCCCTTTGACCAACCAATCAGCTCCCATCACTCAAATTGCATCAAGACCACTCCAAGAATGAATCCTAGGCGTCCATCTTCAAGTCCTATCAGCCATTAGATTTAGGTTTATGTTTCAGCCTTGAAAAGCATATAAAAAGACCCATTGGGCGATTTGTAATGGTTAAGAGAGTTAGGGGGATTTCCCCTTCTCCTTCCTAAGAGTTCTCGTTCTTGATCAGTCTCCCTTTAATCTAACTCTTTCTTATACTCAAAATCTCTCTTAATCTCTTATACTTTGTTTCTGATTCAAGACACCTCTTTGTTTAGATCAGGCCCTTCTCTTTCACACTCAAGGTCTCTCTCAGCCTTGAATGGCGGACTCTTCACACACACAGCCTGAACTCTGATAAAACTAACATGGTATCAGAGCCAGGTTCATCAGAACTTGGTTCCAAGCTTCCGCAAGCTCAAGCTCTCTCCCATGGTGATTTTAAACCAAGAAGAAGTTTCTGTCCAGAAGAAGGTGTGGTCCATCCATGATGTTTCCAGAAGCTGTTCTTGGTCTCTCCCACTCTCTCATGCGTCCTGAAGAAAGAAGAAACTATGAGACAGAAGCTATGAAGTGGATTAGCTACCCTCTTCAAGCAGCTTGTTCATGGGTTCTATACACTGTCCAAGAAGAAATATGAAAGCTTTCCTCTTGTTCATGGTGATGCGTCTTGAAAGTGAAGAAAGGTGGAGTCTTTTCCATGGTGGGGTGAAAGGAAAGGTCCATGGAAGATGGAAAAGTTGGAGTGCACGCCAACAACTCAGATTCTGTCCAATGGAATCAAGGATCTATACAATGATCCTTGGCTGTAAGAAAGCTCTTTCCTTTTGTATAAAGCTTGAGTATAATGTGCTGGGTGTTGTGATGTGATGTGATAACCTGAGGATACTTGTTTAAAGATTGCTAAATGAGATTGTTTAGAATCTGTCCCAGGATGCTATAAAGAGTCTTGATTGATGATTGAGTTTTAAAATGCTTGCTCCTGTTCTATAATGTTTGCTAATCAAGATATTGGATAGTATGTTCTGAATCTGGTTCATTCATGAAGTAGACAGATTGAAAGCATAGCATTGGGTCTGATTATTCATAATAATATGGCATAGCCTCGATTCTAAATGACTTGTGTCGCTAGGATGCTAGATTAAATGTCTTTTCCACCTTGCTTGCATTAGAATCAGAATAAAGGTTGTTGCATATTGATTATGAAGTAGCCTAAATGTCTTGACCTGATTCTTGAAAAGAACTTGCTTGCATTTAGAGAATAGAAAGATGGCATTAGATGGATCTTAATGATAATAAGAGGTCATTTAAGTGCAAAGCTAGTAAGACATTGGCAAAATGCCAATGCATTGTGTCTAATCTTTACTTGAGTTTGAGTGCTGTACATGAACATAAGAAGTGTTCAGTGTCTAACCAAATCAAGAAAGAGAAGGCAGTGCCCATTGTTTCAGCAATGGAGAGTTATTGGTGGTGGGGTGTATGTGGGGATACACATGGCAAGTGATCATCACTTAAGTTTGGAGGAGACTGATGATCAGTAGGCATTGGAGATAAAGGAAAAGGGTTGATCAGTGGTTGAATGCACAGTCCATGTATGTGGTGTGCTCCTGATCGTAAGGCTCATTGAGGCTCACTTCAAGCTTGGACACATAACGAATCCAAGCTTGAGGAGGGGAGCAAAGTGAGCCACCTGATGATCCTAGAGCTCAATGACCTATGTTACTCAAGGCCATTGCATGCTGATCTAGAAGAGATCAAGCCGTTGTGAGGGAAGAAGAAGGTCACTCAACAAACTAAGTGTGAGGTGCTTGTAGAGTGGACTGAGGTATCTCCTCAATGCAGTGGTGATGTAGTGGAGACTCAAGCATCAAGTCTGAAGAAGATTGTGGTGCCCTCCACATGAATTATCATGGAGTTAACATGCGCTCACCATTCAAGCTTGGACCTTCTCTATACTTGGTCTCAAGCTTGAGGGGGAGTGTGGATGAGCTTGGATGATAAGAGAAGGAGCTGTTAAGATCAGAAATTGTAGGATTCAAGTGGCTAGTTCAGAGCAGCCACTCCTCACCATCTAAACAAGGGAGTAAACCTGATCTTATCTCTTTATATACATTCATGATAGGTTTATCTCTTGAGAACTGATACACTTGTAGAATAATGTATCAGGTACCTTACTTGGAGACTCAAGAATACAAGGAGAAGCTAGGCGTGTGATCTGAACTGATGGGGAAGGCAGGAAGCCATGAGAGAAGGGAAAACACAAGCCAGCCCCAAGGAAGAGATCCGAGGAGTTGGTAATGTGCAATGAAGCCAATGAGTTGCACATCACGGTTAGGCTATGATCCAGGGTCTTTGGTGTCCATTACACTGATGAGAACACCAAAGACCCACTGGCCAATCCCTAGGCCTTGAAGGCTCTACTCTTTTCCTTATGAGGGTTTTATCCCTAAGGAGGGTTTTCTCTCATAAGGTTTTTAATGAGGGAGTTCTTCAAGGTTCCAAGCTTGACTTAGGATCTCTAAAGTCAAGCTTGAGGGGGAGTGCTAACTTGAAGAAAGAAATGGAGCCAAAGGAAAAGTTGAGATGAGTTTGGGTCTGGTGCAAAGTTAGGGTGAAACCTCCGGAAATTGTCTACAAGGCTTTAGAAGTGACTAAAGGTGTTTAGAAGTGACTAAAGGTGTTTAGAAGTGCTCTGGAGGTTGTGCAAAGATTGGGCCA
>CAJHQP010008085.1:0-28804 GCA_905132765.1 Moricandia arvensis
AGATTTTTAAAAACTCTGGATTAAATAATTTGATAATTACTTGTGTGTAGTTACACAATTTTTTTAAGTAGTATCTCCTAGATAGAATAATTCATTGTAATTTTATCAATTTTCTTTCTAATTATCTAGCAAATATTGTATAATGCTTATTTACTATTCACTTCCGTCTCTTCCTTCGCCCAATTTTGTTATCGTCCATGTTTATAGGCATGGTATCTATTAGAAATTCCAATTAATCTTACTACAGCCACACCTCTTAAATTCATTTATTTTGTTGTTCGAGCCTTATCTTATAAAAACGTTGTTCTCTAAAGATATATTCTTTTCGACAACCACTACTATGAGATAAGATCTTTAAACGTATACTATATAGGGTGGACAATTGTAGCTTTTATTGTTGAAGGTCAGAGTTAACATTGATCTATAAAGAAGTCATCATGGTAATTTTTCTTTCTTTATTTTTTTGACCAATAAGTTTTGAAAAATATTGTAGACTACGGCTTATGTTAGGTTTGCTTTATACTAGCCTATTTGATTAGCTTGTATCAAAATATTTTTATAATGGATTAGAAATTTGTGTCGAAATATAATATAGTAGTGTTAATTAAAAAATAATTTATGATGGATTGATTTTTTTATTGATAAAATTTTGAAACTTATAATATTTTTTAATAATACGTTTATCACAAAAGCGAATTACTTTATCAGAAGTTTTTTTAAATATGTTGTAGTTTGTTTAGAACTCTGGTATAGCCTATTGTTAATATAGATGGTTGCTTATAGGCTACCCCAACACTTTAGAAATAAAAAGAATATTATATACTAAATTTTATATAAAATAATATCTTGACGCTAATTTTCAAAAGAGTTAGCATATATCAATTTAATTCATTAAACAATTAAAATTCCCTATGATGGTTTATATTTTATATTATTAATGTTTATTTTTATTTTGTAGAAATACTATATGAACATATTGAAATTTATGAATATAAATACGTATGATGTTTTACATATTTTTTGTTGGTATTTTTAAATTATTTGTAAGCACTCTCAATAGCATAAAATCACGAAAAATTGTGAAAATAATTTACCTTTTATTTTAATTTTCTAGATTTTCAATTAGTATACAGCCTTAAGATAATTTTATTTATTTAGTTGACTTTTTATATTAATTTAAATTTTTTGCATACATGATTTTGAAGGTTCTTATGTTAATTTGTCAAACAAATAATATATATATATATATATATATATTATATCAAGTTAATATCTTTTTATTGGTTTACCTTTGTTTAAAATATTAAAATTAAGACAATGATTTTGGTGCATTTTCTTGATATTTCAAATTGAAGTGAAAATTTGAATATTATATAGCTTCAACTTTAACATCAGTGTGTTTTAAATTTGTATAACTTTGATTCTATAATTCAAGGACTAGGATTTGAGCTGTTGTGACAGAGATCTCATAATCCTCCAAGTACCCCAATTCATGACCAATAATATATATCATCTTCCCATGCCAGTAATGGAGGTGTACTCCTTTCAGTCGTATCCAAAACATGATTCGCGGTGTAAGATAACCATCTAGTAGCAGTAGTGGTAAGGGCATTTAGAAAGCACATGTTGCAGATCAGACTCCTCTATAATGCGGAACTGGAAGCAATCATATCCCAAATTAGATCCAGTAACTTTTCTTTTGAGAGATCACTTCTTTGATGCTGGTTTTCATTTTATTGTAAAAATCAATTTCAAAAAAAAAAGTTATTATAAATTACTTTTATATTGATTTATATTTTTATAATAAATTGAGAATTATTTGAAATTTTGATTTATTAAAAAAATTGTATTCTTTCGTACATTTTTATTTTATTGTTAAGGTTTTTTATGTTGACATGCCAATAGTTGGCATAAATATCAAATTAGTGATTTTTAGTGATTTTTAATTTACATATTGCCTTATTTGATTCTTTCATTTTATTTTTTGAAAAATATTTTAATTTGAATACTAATATTTTTTACAAATGGTGATTTGTTATCTATTTTATTAATATTTTAATTTACATGTTGATTTCAAAAAAATAGTATAGAGTTTTCTAACTATAAAATAGAACTAAATAATATTTTGAAATTTGAGAAATAATGTTATATTTCTATTATTATATTAGAATAAATTTATTTTAATGATAATGTATGAATCATTACATTATTTTAAAAATAATAATAAAACATAAATCAACATTAAATGTATTTCTCCATATCATAATTAGGAATAAACCATGTTATAGATAGTTATTAGTGTGTTATACCATCTTTTTAGTGAAAGTGTTTATGGAGGGGATATATAAATAATTTTTTTTAAAATCATCTTTCAAATAAAATCACAGCAGACGTCGAAAATACATACTTCCAAAATCTCAATGGCTACTTTTAATCAGATTTCAGTGTTCCAAAAAATTTGCAGCACCAGCACTGATCCATTATCTCAAAATTTAACCGCACAAATATAGTATCCCCAATGCTAGGCATTTAATTGTTTTTGGTTTCTCATTTACAATATATATATATATTATATATAATATTATGAATTGCCTTGTTATTGATTATTTTTACTATATAATTTCACTATTCAAAATATGTAACCATCAAGTCGAAGTATACCCATTCTTAATTGCCTCTAGATGTAAAACACACTGCCATAATTGAGTCTCTTATATAACACCTTTGTTCCTATACATAAAACACTGATTATTACCATAATATATGTTCCATATATTTATCAACTAATGATATTAGGAAATGATAAGATGAATTGAACCATATACTAATGGTAGTTTTAATTCATTCTATTTAAAGACATATTCCTGGTGATATATAACAAAGTGAACCAATCATAAATCGACTTTCTGGATGGCCACGCTTGACGTGACAGTTCCGCGTACAGACCGCGTGACGTGTCTATACGTCAGTGTCAATGGCATTAACGTAAATTCACAAAAACGCGAGGGCTTAACTGAGATTCGAGTCCAGTTACGGGTTAATAAATAAGATCCGAATCCTCACCCGGGTCGGATTAAAAGTTCGTAATAACTATGTTATCCGATAAACACGGTTCTCTCTCGTTTTCTCGCTGTGACTCTCTTCTTCTTCTTCTTCCTCCTCCTCTCGATTCTCAATTTTGAGATTAAAACACCAAAAAAAAAGGAATCTAAAAAGTTAACGAAGAGAGAATCGAAACAATGGCGGATCAGCTCACCGACGATCAGATCTCCGAGTTCAAGGAAGCCTTCAGCCTTATTCGACAAGGATGGTGACGGTACGTTCTTCGTGAACGCATAAGATCATCTGGATTCAATTTTTCGGTTATTGATCTTATATCCATGTAGATGATACGGATCGTGATCTCTAGGTTGGTAGATTCGGTTTCTGGATTCAATCGTGTTTGTTGATTTGGAGTTTGGATGATGAATTTTGAATCTGCTATGATCGATTTGGTTTAGATTATTAGCCTGTTGTATCCGATTATTGCCAAGAAACGCCGATAAACAAAAAAAAAAAATTGGGCCTGGGTGATTACGGGCTTCGGCCCAGAAGAAAGATAGAGAAACTTTGGATCTGGCGACGACGTCGTTTTAAGAAAAATGAAAATCTGGTTGCTTGCAGGTTGCATTACGACCAAGGAGCTAGGAACTGTGATGGCGTTCGCTAGGACAGAACCCAACCGAAGCTGAGCTCCAAGACATGATCAATGAAGTTGACGCTGACGGTAACGGGACCATGATTTCCCCGAGTTCTTGAACCTCATGGCACGTAAGATGAAGGACACTGACTCCGAGGAAGAGCTCAAGGAAGCGTTCCGGGTTTTCGACAAGGACCAGAAACGGTTTCATCTCAGCTGCTGAGCTTCGCCATGTGATGACTAACTTAGGTGGAGAAGCTTACTGATGAAGAGGTTGATGAGATGATCAAGGAAGCTGATGTTGATGGTGATGGTCAGATTAACTACGAGGAGTTTGGTCAAGGTCATGATGGCTAAGTGATAAGGTAGGTTTTGGTTTTGGTTTGCCTCTCTCTCTCTCTCTCTTTCTTACTAAAACTCTTCATGTAATCCCTTATATTATGTTCTTAAATTATTAATTCATGGGACTCTGTTCTGTTTTCTGGTTGTTTCAAGACCAATGCTATCTCTTTATGCTTGTTTGTAAGTTTTGTAACTTCGTCTAGTTTGTGTTTTCGTATTAAGATTAGTAATAATGTATAAGAAGTTGATACGTACATTCCCAGCTCCAAATGTAGAATCCGACATAAGATACTTGGATCCTAGGGAGAATGTAATGGTTCAGACATGACATAACACGAAACTACGAAAGAGAAAGGAGTAGTTAAGTAGTGAATGGAACATCCATGTACAATAGATCTTGGTTCATCAACCGAATCGTTCTAATTTCAGTTCGGTTTGGTTTGATGAACCGGTTTGCTCAGGCGTTGCTGTGCGGCAAACTTTACGTGTCGAGAGGTCGAGGGCAATCTTTTAATGGCCGGACAGCATTATCTGAGAACCCTCTCTTCTTCACTCTTGAACACTTAACATGGCGACAATGAGCAAAACTCAAAGAACCAAACCCACTTCTAAATCTCAGCGTCTTCTTCTGTTATGCATAGTTATCTTCGCATGTCTCCTTCTCCTCCTCTCTTCAGTGATCTCTACGGGAAAAAATGGGTTTACCGTATCAACAAACTCTAATCGATTATTTCGTGAGATCTCCTCGGGGAAAGAGAGAGCACACGCTTTCTGAGAAGTACTTGTACTGGGGAAACAGAATCGATTGTCCTGGAAAAAACTGTGAGACATGTGCAGGCTTAGGTCATCAAGAATCTAGCCTAAGGTGTGCACTTGAAGAAGCCATGTTTCTTAACAGGTACTTGAAGTAGTCCTGATCTGGTTTCGACAAGAAGAGTTTATAGGATCTGTTTGATACTCATGGTTTGCTTTTATAGGACCTTTTGTAATGCCTTCTGGAATGTGCATCAATCCAATACATAATAAGAAAGGTATACTGGATAGAGCTGATAACAAAACTACAGAGGAAAGTGAGTTCTTTGTTATGTCTTTAGTGTCTGTCTCTTAACGGAAGAGTCACATTTGGGTTTTTATTAGTTGGGTAGGGAGCTCTTGTGCAATGGACTCCTTGTATGACATTGATCTCATATCTGAGAAGATACCTGTGATATTGGACGACTCTAAGACATGGCATCTTGTTCTATCCACAAGCATGAAGCTGGAAGAAAGAGGGATTGCGCATGTTTATGGAGTTAGTCGCCATAGGCTAACAGAGAGTCATTACTCAAATCTCTTGATCATTAACCGAACCGCAAGTCCTCTTGCATGGTAGTAATCACTTCCTCTAAGCTATTTGTAGTCCCATTTTAAACTCCTTTGGGTGCAGGTTCGTTGAGTGCAAAGATAGAGGCAATCGTAGCGCCGTCCATGCTCCCTTATTCATTTCTCCCTAATATGGCAGCTGCAAATTTGAGAAACGCTGCAGAAAAGGGTATTGTAGAGTACTTACTCTGCATCTTGAGGTGGAAAGCTTTTGAGGTTAAACAAGTAATTGTTGTTGTTGCAGATAAAAGCAGAACTTGGTGATTATGATGCCATCCATGTTCGCCGTGGGGACAAACTGAAAACAAGAAAAGACAGGTTTGGAGTTGAAAGGATTCAGTTTCCTCATCTAGACAGAGATACACGACCGGAGTTTATCCTCCACAGGATAGAGAAGCTGATCCCACCAGGGGAGGACTCGTTTATTGGTTCTAATGAGAGAACCCCTGGATTCTTCTCTCCTCTCGCGCGTCAGGTAAAAAATGATACGTCTGGTTTCTTATGTCCTTGGAAAGTCTTTTATGCATCAGACACTCCACTTGTGAAATGTTGTTGGATTGCTTTTACTGCAGGTACAAACTGGCTTACTCATCCAACTTTAGTGAGGTTTTGGATCCTGTAATCAAGAATAATTACCAGTTGTTCATGGTGGAGAGACTGGTAATGATGGGAGCCAAAACATACTTCAAAACATTTAAAGAGTATGAAACGGATCTCACCTTGACTGATGATCCCAAAAAAACAAGAACTGGGAGATACCAGTGTATACCATGGACGGAATAGAAGAAGCAGCAAGCTAAAGTGTGTTGTGCACAAACCACTCACTGCAGTTTTCCAGGTTGTTATTGTATAGAATATGTTCTGTTAGACCAGATGTAATAAGATTTGTAATGTTTTCGAAGTGATAAATGCATAAAGTTCTCAGTGTTTCTATTAACCAGCAATCTGTGCTACATAACCTATGCAACTCATTACTAAACTAGAAATAGAAGGAGAGAAAGTTGGTAAGGTCTTTAATCCGATCATATACAGTGACACATGTTGGCTCAAATGTTGGCTCCAGGTCTTCCCATTCAGAGAAAGATTCCTTTTGAATTAGTGAGATTGTGCTTCAAGAAGGATGTTCGTTGCGGCCGTTGACATCATTTCTAGCGTGCACGAGCGCCTGTCTTGCTGCGTTTTCTGTCAAAACCCATTGATACCAATGTAGCTATGGCTTCTTCAGATGGCTCCACACTTGACGCCATTGTTGCTGGCTGAGATCTCTGTAAACCAAGAGGAGTTTCAGATAACACTCAAGAGTCTGGCTAACAAAACAGATGTTACTGAGAAAAGAAAGGAGTCTTACCTCTGCTCGGCGAACTGTGTTGGGTGATATAGTCCCAACAATGTTCCTACTTGGGTGCTGGAGGAGAAGAGCTACTGAAGGACGGCAAAGAAAGCCGGGAAAGAACGAAGCAACAAACTCGGGGAACTGTCATGTATACACACATTGAAAAAAGTTACTCGAGTGTCACTGGAGAACTATTTCAAAGAAGCTGACGATTAGACAGATAGATTAATACTGATGTGTTTTGTTTCTACAAAGAGACTAGAAAGGTGTTACCTTGGCCTTTCGGATGCCAAGGATGTTCAAACGATACAAGGAACCAGCAATTATGCCGCAAACTCCAGGAAAGATGGATTTTTTCCAAGACGATAGTAGAAGCTACAAAATAAATAAGAAACGAGATTATCATCTAAGACTAAGGACACACACAACAAGAATCATATAGTGAAACCTATAGTGTTGTTTACCTGGACTCCTGCAAGATATATGAATGACTTATCGGAGAAGTTGACACCAAATACACGAAACCTGGTTGAAACTGGATGTCGCAAGTAGAAGGGTATAAAGGAAGCAAATATCAGGCCGTATGGTCCAGAGGTCAGCAAATTTGCTGTGGTGTCTGCAAAAAACAGCAACAGATAGTTACCATACTAAAAAGATATAAGGTACATCATATACCTTAGTGAAGTTATGTTTTACAAAATGCATAAAATCCAAAGCAGAAGCGCATTAACAAAAACCCATGACACCTAACACATGATCTAAATCATGGACCAGGAAAATATCCAGTAAAAGATCTACATGAGAGTTCAGAAAAGGAATAAAAAACGGATGGACATTGATTACTGAAACCATTAATGATCATCACAGATTCACAGTAGCTTAGTCTTATAATTCACATACTCATACAGAGCACCATATTCCTTCCTTTAGCATTGTTTTCCTCCATACTCTTTTTTTATAAATGGTAACGAAGCTAATATAAGCGAACCAACAGCCAAAATCCTTACAGTAATCTGCATTGTTGCAAATCCTAACTAATAAAGAGGCAGACTAAGATTGTGTTGCAATAGAATGATGGGTACCTTTAAGCAGTGATAACAAAATGACCTCTAGTAGTAGAGATAACGTCCCCGAGAACAAGATAAACACCTGCAGCAGGAATGACAATCTAATTGACCTTTCGTAAGCACCAAAAAAAATGTGAAACTTAGAAAACCTTAAAAGGAATGATCACCAGTCAAATCTAGTCATCAATTGGCCACGCGGAACAAAGAAAAATAAAATAAAAGAAGAGCCTAGCAAAAGGTTTAACTTACCGAGTACTTATTTGAGCCAATCTGTCTCTCAAAAACTCGAAAGTAGTATAGCAAATACAATCCAAACATCAATTCTGGTGTGGAGGAGAACGCAAAAGTCGACATGATTAGCTTCCATATCCGAAATTCTCAAAATATCCTGCAAATTTTAAAAGGCTTGTAAAGAAACATTGTACTTGGAAGATTATCATAGCAAGTCGAAACACAGTTGCATACGTAAACATGAAACTTAGAGTCAAACATTCTTTGAGGTACCAGATCACTAGCATACACAAACAGATGATCAGATTGCAAGCTATGGAACTACTCAAACACTTGAGCACCATACAGCTTACTAGATTCAAAGTACACAGCTCATAAATGCTGATGGCAAGATTCCAATATTGTACAGATGAATGCTTACAAACTACATTCGCTAAACCTAGTCTATTTTTGATAAGAGAAATTGCTAATAATGCCATAAGTTAAGTATCACTTTTCAAAAATACATACAATCAAAATATATTAATGTTCGGATTTACACTTTAGTGATTATTGTTTAAGGTTTAATGTTGGTATATGACTGAATTTTAAAATATTTTATAAATATTTAGAAAAATTAGTTTATTTCATAACAAATTAAGTTATTTTTTTAAATAATCATTCATTAATGGTAAATTTGAAAAGTGATATGGTATAATGAACTGTACCCTTTTGATAATTCTACAAGCAAATCCATTAAAAACTAGAAACGAGTGAGAAACTCAGAGTACAACCAAGCAGATGAGAGTATTACCTGGTAAGACAACCCGAGCTTGGAAGAACGGCCCCGGATCCCGAAGAACACGGTGAAAAGAGCGCTCGTGATGCCGAAGGCTTTCGTTACCGGAGCATTATCTACAAACTCGAAACACAATTCAATTACTCATACAAATCGAAACTGAAATCAGGAAGCAGAGAAGAAACTGATTAAGCTAAAGAGGGCGGTGGTTGCGTGAGATACGTACGGAATCCGGAGGGACCCGCCGTTCATCTTCGTCGGAGTGAAGAAGAGAAGGCGACGAAGCAACAATCTGTGAGGGCAGATTCGTCACCAGACAATCCCGATTCCGAGATCGGGGCAACTAACGAACGACCTTCTGATCTTCTCTTCTGTACGTTTGCAGAAATTCAATTCAATATTTTCGAGTTTAAGAAAATAATATTTTTCGATTTTGATATAGTTGGGACAATACCAACTCAAATGACCATTAATTTCCACAGATTATAAAACAATAAATATCAAGAGAATGGTCCAGAAGCTTTCCTATAGGCTTGGCCCATTCTAGCCCCGTGCCATAAATTAATAATTTTAAGATAAAATTGTCATGCGTTATTTTTCCTATATTTTAGTCCAAGATTGATTGGATTGTAATAAATATATTTAGAACTAATTTCTATCTACAGTTATAAAAATCATGAGTCATGTTTTATTTAATTTTTAAAGCTTAAAAGAAAATAAAGAAATAATTGTAAGAGTTTTATTTTTTTAAATATTATTACTAAATTTTAAAAAGATATTTGCAGTACAAATATTATTTTTTCATTTAATTTTTACAAATAAGATCAACTAATCATCCACTATATTACAATTTCTACAGCTATTTATATATTTGTTGGAAACAAATATTATTTTACAGAAAATTAGAGAGAAAACTTAGTTGTACTATATGTTTATATCTTAATTTCACTAATCAGAATCGTGTATCTTGTAAACCATTTGAGTGGTAGATATCTTGGTACATCGAACTCACGACTCTCAAGTCTGACGTAGCAAAGACTCATCTCAATTAACTCGAGAGCTTACACCGTAACAAGAGAACTACACTCTACATAGGTCGGAATCAAAAACTCAAAATGGTCTCAAACATGGTTCACTAAACGTAATTCTTACACACATGGGGGGTTACCGTTATTAAGGGATTTGACATGTGCAATAGTAGATTACAAAACGGAGATGCCACAAGAGTTTTTAGATAGACAAAGAGACAAGAGTACGAGGATATTTATCAAACAGGTTCAAAGAACCTAACCCTACCGTATCGTCCATCTCTCTCCTTAATCCTGCTGTGTACTGCTTCTCTAGATCCTTCTGCAACTCGTTCTGCTTCTCGACTTGGACTTCGTTTGGGTTCTGCTCTTGATGTACCACACTCCCTTTCACACCGCTACAATGATGCACCAACGCAACCTCAGGCTCTGAAACGTGTTAGTATTACTTTATACACAAACCAATTAGTTTTATATTATGATACTAGGCTAAGCAAATTCTGGATGATGGATGATTAGTGATATAGAAAACAATTAAATAGAGGAGGGATGAGATTTACCATAAGTTTGTTGAACTTTTCTTGTCGTTCCCGGTCACCAACTAGTGCACTATCCCAACGATGAGCAGGCTGGTTCGAAGGAAAAGATACAATAAATAAAGGGTCTATCTCACTATAAGTAGATTTACATATCCGAAAAGTCAATAGGATTACCTCTTCTGTAGCCGTGCTTTTCTTCTTCCCCCACAGTAACTTCTTCTTTTGATCTGTGGTCAGGTACCCCGTTCCAACAAGGTTTTTGTTCACTGGATTTAGCAATAAAAAAACAGTTATGTAAGAGCTAAGCAGACGCGAACAACTAGAACACATATTTTAAAATAAATGCGAGAGTCTATGTATACAAAAACAGCGAGAAACCATTAGCTGCAAATAGATGAACAGAAAAAAAACTGGAGTTTCAGAGCGTACCTAATTCAGCAGCCTGCATAGCTGCAACTTTAGCAGCATCGACATCACCCGAAACCTCAGCTTCTTTTGATTGAGATTGCGATGACAAACCCTGATTACCAGCTGGCTTGAGCATCGATGTGTGTTTCTCTTCTGCTGCATTACTATAACTTAGCATGGAGCTACAAACACACAGAAAGAATGAAGAGAAACGAAAAAGTCTTACCATTAGTATTGCCACGGGTAATCTTTTCTGAAACGAACCCCTTCAGTTTCTTGGAATGAGCATCTCGGTTCTCAGTTGAACCATCAGGACGATCTCTTGGGGATTTGGCATGAACATCCTTCTCCTTGTTAATCTCAGGGTCCTCAAGTTCCTTCTCATCACGGGATTGGCGGTCACCAAAAGTCCAGCGTGAACCTCGTTTCACATAATCCTTCTCTTTATCATCCGCCCTGGAGTCTGCATGTCTCCTACCAGATGAAAAATCCTCACCCTTTCTCGTTACTATTGATTCTATACTTATCACGAGAATGTCTGTCTGAATCATTTCTTGACCTGCTATGTTCAGTCTCTGCTCTTCTTATAGTCACGGCTAGATCTAGGTGCATCCCTCTCATATCTGTTGTACTCATCGCGCTTAGATCTGTAGTGATGATGATCATCCCTAGAGTGCCTATCATGTCTATGTGAATCAATACTACCTCTACCCATAACGACTACGATCAGACTCCCGCCTATCGTCTTTCCTCTCATGAACTGGCTCAGAAACTTTCCTAACATCTTCCCTAGAATGCTTTGGATTAGGGATATGATCACGTTCAGGACTTCCTATACAAAACAAGAATCCGACAGTTGGTAAACTCAGCTGTGAATATGACTGAAGATATTGAAGGCGACACTATTTAACAATGTTCAAAAAATCACTAAGCGGTAATAAACTAGGCGATTTATAGAGAATTAGCGACAATGCGGATTATTCGGCGCCTGAACTAGATCTAGACGTTAACGAATTATTGATTTATTTTTATATATGACATTTATATGAAATATTTTAGTTTTTAAATAGAAATATAAAATTATTGTAATAAATTTTTAAAATTAGATATGCAAAGTAAAAAAAATTAGACAAATTTGTGAAATCTATACTAACATTATTGCTTAACTTAATGTAATTTAGACTAGTTTACATTGATTTTAAGCGATTTCAAATAGTTTACATCGATTTTGAATTGTATAAATCGGACTTCATGAAAATCGTTTCGGCTAGGACCGAGTTGCAGCCTAGGCGGGAGCTAGGCTCCGGCCCCTTGCTATCTAATGACTAAGATGCACAATACATGATCAATCAAATAACACGAACACCTAAGCGTCGTTGTTCATAGAAACTTCATCACAGAAGATGCTATAACCAATCAGATACGCAAGCGTTAAAACGAGAGTGAGCTAACCATCAGATGAAGAAGAGCCATTCATCAGCTAAATCTCGGGCGGCGATACTTTCTGCCAGAACCGTCGTTAGAAGGGCTTTTTAAAACCGGCGGAGGAATCACCACCATCACGCGGCGGTGAGTTCGGTTCGGTGTCCATGAAGCTTAACAACTAACAAAAAAATAATAATTCGATTTCAGAATATCAACGCAGGCAAATGGTAATCATAATCGTATCAAGTATGCATGATAGATGATTGTTGACGGCGATCTAAACTAAAGAATAAGAATCGAAACTCGAGGAGGAAAGTTAGCTCACCTTCGCGAGATTCTCTATCACTCGTGGAGATTCTCCAGCAAAAATCACAAGATGAGCTGATCAAAGGAGGGGCAAATCTTCAATTCTCTCCGTATCTCTACGTACTATCCAATCCATTTGCCAGGAAAAGGGAAGAAAATTTAGGGTTCGAGGAAGATATTTCTCTTGATGGGACCGTGAGAGGCTTAGTGGACCAATATAAGCCCATTAAGATTATAAGGCTTTTCCTTTGTTGGTCTTATGGGCTGACTTCTGGAGACGAAAAGTATTATTATCAAATAACGAAGTTTTTGTTGTGAATCAAGAGAAAAGGGGAAACGGTTGTTCTCTTATTATTCCAATGGAAACAATACATATATATAGGATACACAACTAGGGTTTAGAACATTCTTGGAACATGGGCTTATAAGTTTAATGGACATCCACATAATAGTTTTATAACACTCCCCCTTGGATGTTCATTATACAAAGTATTCCCCTAAAGCGCATAAGATGCCTGCCTCATTAAAAAACCTTACCAGGAAAACCTAATAGGAAAACCCATGATTAAGGGAAAAAGAGTGCAGCGGACATCTACTCCCCCCTGATGAGAACATAATTGAAATATCAAAAAATTATAAATCCAGTGATGAATTGATTTCTTCTGAGTCTTGGGTTGAGTCGTTTAACTTCTCTTGGCATATTTGACATTATTCACTAAAACTTGAATATCTTTATGACCGTAGAATAAAATTACTTTTAAACCACTTGTAGATTGAAGCTAACATCTTATGGCTAACTCATGCACTGGTCTAACTCTGCCAAGATGGGAATATCGAGCAATATTTGTGATATCGGTCGAATTTTTGTATTCTGAGACAGCTTGTATATGTCCCACAAAAATAGTCATATCTCGAGTTCTATATTTTATAATGACTTGATTCAAATTTGAGACGAAAATAGACTCAATGATCTTTCTCTGGACATCAAGTTCATATTTTAATTCCATATATAAGGTCTCCTTTGATTGGAAAACTTTCGACCTTCGATTATGTCTCAAAAATGGAATGTTTCCTTGATTCTTTTCAAGTATGATTGATCTTGATCATTCTCTCTTGCTTCTTGATCTGAATTTCAAAAATACATAAGATTGATAGATCTTCATCACTGAAGTGATAATATTTCCTCTATAGGTATCTATCATTTGCGTGTTCTTTGTTGGCCTCGTTAAAACCTTGACATGGAAAAACCTAATGGGACAAAAACCATGATAAGGAAAAAGAGTACAACCACGCACATCATCATATTCTCCCTTGGAAGCATCATCTTTGAGAAGTATTCTTATCATACATATCATCATTTTAAGAATTAATATAATCATATCCTTAGTGAATAAACTCGTTTGATTGTCAGATAATTACTTAGACCATTGGACTTCTTGTCCATAACAATACTTTCATACGAAAAAGGTCATATCTTGTTCTATTTAGACTCCATGTCCAAATTTCTTTGAATAGACAATCTTTTAAACCTTCATATTGTACATACTTGTACATACGAGTTATTCCTCCACTTCTTGTAAAAGTTACAAGTATGAATATCCTTCTTATCATATGAAACCACATCTTTCAATCATGAAAGAGATAATTAATTTCCAATATTCTGGTACTTCATGACCAAGAATTGTTTCCTTTATATACTTAATATACTCGCGCGGTAATGTTCTCGAGAACTAGCACTTACTGCTCCTAGCAACCTGAATCCTTATGGGGTTTAGTGCTTATTACAGTTTATACCCTTTTGGATCATTGACATAATTGTCATTTCCAGTGGCTTTCAATTCTTGCTAGACTAAAGAAACTTGAAAGTTGATGCTTCCACCACATGATGATGTGTTTCTTAAAAATTGCAGGTCTTTGTGAGAACTCTTGTGCAACTACTCTTTACATCTCACAACTTTCCATCATCTCTTTCATTCTTTCACATAAATACTCATTTATGTGCCACTGGTTTACACCTTCAGGTGTATGGACTACTTGTCCAAATACCCTCTATTCAAGAGTTTTAATTTCACATCTATTGCTTATTTCCATTTTGGCCAATCATTTCTTTGTGTACAATAGATGGTTCATGATCCTCATTCTCATCAACTGCTACATTGCATGCATCAATAGTATTCACGATGTCGATTTAATATCGGTTCTATAATGTTCTAGACATGACATAGCTATTGAGATTTCTTTATTCTCAGGTACCTGAATTTCTTTCTTGTCATGTTGTATGTCTCCTCTAGAGATCGTTAATATTTCATTCCTCGATTCTGCCATTTTCATTCATGCTCCTTTTCTTTTTTCGAGGATTATTATATTCAGAACCGATAGGTCTATCACTTTTCAAACATTTTTTAGACTCATTAGCAGTTTGATATTGTCCTTCTAGAACATATATTTTAATTGAGCATTTACAGCTGATACTTGTAACTTAATCACTTTTTTAGGGTCAATAAATGAGTCTGGCAACTCATATAGAATTATCTCCATACATTCATTTTAGACTTATTATCATGCGCTTTAGTCCGAGGATCAATGATAATTCATTTCATCATTTTCCAGCTGTTTCTTTTCTCTCCCCTAATGCTGGATAGACTAACTTTGAGTCTCTAAATAAATCTTATAAAATCTTCTAGATTTTATCATCAATGGAGATCATATCCAACATATTCATAACCTCATTTGAGGTCCCATCTTTTAACTGTGTGGTGGAGCAAATACAACTTATCCAAATTTTTTAGATGGGGATCTTTAGTTCCTGACCCAAAACCAATTTAATGGGGAGAGTACTTAATTACTCTTTGGCATTATGCGAATCAGTGCTGCTGCATTTCACTTATGAACATCAGTGACAAGATGTTCATCATAAAAATAGTCATCAAAGGCTTGTGAATTCACCAGTTTTACTAATTAGTCTCGCAAACATTAGGTTGCGGATCAATAACAAGGATACATACGACCTTCTTGTCGATGCATTAATTATAAACATTTGGTGGATGATCAGTCCACCAGTGGGTGATCAAGCCCACTAACATCTCCTTGTATAAACATATTTCAAATCTATTTGACTGGTGAAATTGTATTCTTATATTGCCTTCTAAGCTAGAAGCATATAGAAGATCATTCATAAGAACCTTCTTGTTTTTCAACGAATATCCATATAATAGTATATCTTTCGCATCGTCCTTAAACCGGGATGGCATAACCGGTTTGCCAAACATTACAATGCAGTACACTTTTGCTTTACTGTTATATTTATCTCCATTTTTTAATTATTGTGTAATACAATACAATAATGCCTTGGGTGATATTTCTGATTGAAGGTATTCAATATTTCCCTTTACTTATTGTCTCAACATTATTAGATTCTAACTCCCATGGTTTTATTTTATAAATGACTACTTAATTTCCAGTGTGAACGTACTTCTGAATGTTCCACTTAATAGGGACGTGGGATTCTCTAATTCTCCCCCTCGAGATAATGACCTTCAAGTTCATCTATCTCGAGTTGAATCCCACTTTAGAATCAACAACATACCCGAGTTCGATCTTGTGGTATTTCTTAAATTATTTTTAACCTTTTAAAATTTAGGAAAGTATAACACATTAATGGTTTCACATTGCGTCTGCATTGGCAATCACATATTTTTTCTTCTAAAGATTTCAATAATCTTTATAGTAGCATATATTGTACTTACACTAGTTTTCTTTCATCTTTAGATGTTATATCTCTTATTTATTACCATTTTTATTTCTCATCTTCAAGTGAGAATATGAGTTAAAAATAAATAAACTCTTTGGTCGTAACTTTAACCATATACACATTTACATTTATGTCTACAATTAATTTGCTATCATATTCTTGACCATCTTTATTTTTATTTTTTTCATTTTTTTGTACTAGATCTTTATTATCATACTACTAATTTGTTTTTGTTAACTATTTTGTTTTTAATTAATTCTCAAAAAAATAAGATGATGTCTAAATTAATCATCTAATTACCATTAATTTACCAAACTTTAATATTAACATGAAAGATAAAGAGTACTTATCTCAAGTGAGGAAGTAGTAAGATGGAGATCGGAAATCTTTGATATGGAGATAGTTGGAATTTCATGCAAAATCTTGCCTTATACCTAACCCTGAAATATTAAAATTTGCTCATGGAAACATGGCTAATATTGAATATTAGAAATTTAATTTAAAATCCAATATAATATATAATTAATCCAATAAACAATTATAAATTAGTGCTGAGCATAAACATGTGAGTTGATATATTACATGACCATCCAAGCCATGTAAATAGAATTCAGTAAATAGAACTAAAATGCAAACAAACCCAACACACCGTTCTTTTATGAGTTTCTAATTAATGGTTCACGAATTAATCAAATCAGAATTATTTTTCCGTACCTTATTATCAGTTTTTGAAATAAACCAACGCACAACAATAGACATCTGATGTACTAAATTAATTCAAGCCAACAATTATTTTAATCTATCCAGATCAAAACATTATACATAACCAAACAAGCAAACCATTTTTCACTGAACCATGTAAAACTGCAAAACAATAATCAATAAACATCTGAACAAAGGAATCAGATCAAATACTAAAACTATAGAGCAATTCAGATCATGACAATGCATCAAAGAATGACGACCATAAAATATATTAATCACCAGATTCATAATGTACTGTTTTATAATTACAAAGTACTAATACACATCAAAGCAATTGCCGTATCGATTCATTTATCTCACGCTATAAAATTCACAATTGTAATTCAAAACACACGAACAAGTCATAATTAATAAACATAAGAGAATACTTATGTGAGGTCTTTTGTAGAACCAAACATAGGTTATGACGTTCCTTCATCAACTCTGACTTGAAACAAATCAATCTTCACACAGATTTGCTTATACGTACTAACAAACTCATTTTTTTTTTTTTTTTTGAAATTCTCAATTATGAAGAATGATGTAACTAAACTCAAAAGAAATAATCACAATAAATTATCAAATATTAACGAGATTAAGTTACGATGAATTAGTGTTATAGATCTACACATAGAAATATAAGACGATGATTATAAATTAAGGCATAGAACTTATTCAGTGGCGATGGCTTTGGATACAAAGATGATACGTGGGCTACCTTTGTATGAAACTCTGTGACATGTGAATCAATTAGGTTTTGCTCAGACGGTTAGGGTTTCGTGCTGATAACGTGTTGTGAATCAAGAGAAAAGGGGAAACGGTTGTTCTTCTTATTATTCCATGGACAACAATACATATATATAGGATACACAACTAGGGTTTAGAACATTCTAGAACATGGGCTTATAAGCTTAATGGACATCCACATAATAGTTTATAACAGTTTTTTCTTTTTTCTTTTTGCTTGTCAACTAACGAAAATCGTCTTCTCACATTGTCAGCTCAAGACAACCCGTCATGGTTATTAGTTATTACTCCCTTATCTCAAAATGATCAATGCTTTTTTTAAAGAATTGTTTTTTGTATTTTTTTACATTTTGATAAATATAACAATGGTAAATTATTAATTTAAAGATAATAATTGTGTTTCTTAAATTTTAATTGATTAAAAATTATGAAAAATAGTTAATCAGAAAAAATAAGATATTTATAATTAAAATTCAACATGTTTTTTATACGTTTGGAAATTTCAAAACATATCTTATTTTGAAATGGATGCAATAATTATTACACAAGAGATCAATAGCACTCATAAGAAACATCTATGGCCTTTTCGATTTGAATTAAATTGCCTTGAGGGCTTCTTTTCATTACCAAATCTTGTTTTAAAAAATTTACACTTAAAATGATTTTATATCAATAAACGATATTTTTTCGTTCCAGAAAAATCTATGTCTTAGAAATAAATATTATTTTAAAACTTTTTATTTTTACATTTTCAATATAGTAATTAATGATAAATTGTAACCTTCTAAAAATTAAAATTATATTAATTAAAAAATATAGAGAATATTAAGTTACAAGAATTCATGCCTTGGTAATTTTAAATTTTATATGTTCTTTTAATATACGTAAAAAAATTGAAACATATATCTTTACAAACAGTAGAAATTTTTTGTTATGAAAGGGATGGATGGAGTAAAAATCAATTTTAGATATATTTATGTAAACTCTGATTTTTACTCTTTCGTTGGCCTTTTGTTAGTCGACATGCTTCCATTGGCAAGACATGTTAATTCTTTAGTCGAAAAAGAAAAGACATGATAATTTTTCAACAATGAATTGTCGTATAACTAACTTCTGTCCAAAGAGGTGACACGTTCAAGTCTTATCAGATATGGGGAAATAATTTAGCAATCAACTTTTCTTCAATTCATTTTTACTGGTGTTTTTTAGATATGCTTTATTTATATTGATGTTTTAATGTTTTATGAAACAATAAAATTTTGATATTCTCTCTATTTTATTATAACTTGATGTTTAAGATTAGTGTATAAAATTAAGAAAATGTTAAATTTGTAAAAGTTACCTTAATTACATAAAATAGTATTTTAAAAAAAATAATTCAACTAATAAAAAAATAGAGTGTTGTGTCATTGGTCACAGATATCATTTATCTAGAACAATGAGAACATCATTTAATTTTCAGCCAAATTCTTTTTAAACACCAAGTAAATTGATACAGAAAAAGTATTTATGACCATTTGTATAATACATTATAATTTTTATTGGATGAATCAGTTGTTATTATTTTAAAATAAATGAGATAAATTAAATAAAAATTTGTAATTTTTAATTAGTATGTAAAACTTCAAAAATCAATTGTTTTCAAAGAAAAAATATTGTTCATGACCCAAAAGTTATAAGTTTCAGTCCAAAATTTCATGAATTAGAAAAAAAAACACATTTGTCCAATGTCATTGCCACATAACTATGAGCTAACACACAACTGTGAATTTATTTATTTTCTTGGACCATGTATAAAAATTATTTTTGATAACGTGATTTTAGTTTAAAAAAAAATGACAGATGTGGGATAACAGACCGAATTTTGATAATTACCTTATAAGGTCAAGCTTATTATTTTGGGATATATATATATATTTGTAAAACCTAGCCATAATCCGTTACCAAGATTTTCAATAGCTCAGTTACGTCATAACCATTACGTATACATGGTTGTAATATTATGAAACCCTTTAAAAATACCTGGTTGTGATGAATTCTAATATAGTAGTACGACGTTGATTTTTATAAATTCAACTTTGTTTCATCCAGTTTCTGCAACTTTGTTAATAACTTCTACGTCGAATGTGGACACAATTATATTATCAATTGTAACATTTGATATAATCCAACTTACACCTAGCGGGAGAAGAGGAGAGAAAAAGAACTAACACCATTTTTCCACAAGGAACACAAAAGTCTATGGAGACGTTTACTTGGAAGTCAACACACGTGCTCACGGCCCTCTCAGAATTCACCACGTTTAATATCAAGACCCATTAAAATGTTAGTACAACACTTCAACCAACTCTACAAAAAGGTAATATCAATTGGGGAAATTTAAGTTTTATCGTAATACAATTTTTTAAATTTATTTTAATAAATGATTATTTTCAAAAATATTTTAAAATTTATGATAAAAATAGATTTAATTATTTTTTCTAAATATTTATAAAAAAAATTAAAAATTCAACTTCACTTTTTTAACATTAAATCTTAAACAATAATCACTAAAATTAAAACATAAATATTAATTTATTTTAGTTGAATATAATTTTGAAAAAATATACTTAATTTATAGTATTTTTAGTAATTTTGCATATCAGTTTGAGTCTTCTGTAGATTAGACTATAACTAAAATTATGTATTTAAAACTTTTATAAGATTGAAAAAAAAACTTATAACATTGAGTTCCAATACTTTTGAATTTCTTATTTCTCATGAAAATATATAAATATTTACTTTATATTGTGGAGAACTATAAATACTTTGAAAGAATAAACAATATGGAGTTTGGATTATGTAGTTAAGTACTAATTAATTACTCCCTCTGTTTCATAATAAGTGTCGTTTTAGAGAAGTTTTTTTGTTACAAAATAAATGTCGTTTTCGATTTTCGATGCAAAATTTATTAATTTTATGCTGCAATTTATTTTTCTATTGGTTGAAATATGGTCAGGTGTATAGGTAATTGTGTTTTTATATAAAAAATATGCAAAAATTAATTGTTTTCTTAATCTATGTGCAAAAATTTAAAGTGACACTTATAATGAAACAGAAGGAATATAAGATTGAGCTCCAATACTTTTGAATTTCTTATTTCTCATGAAAATATATAAATATTTACTTTATATTGTGGAGAACTATAAATACCTTGAAAGAATAAACAATTTGGAGTTGTATTATGTAATTAAGTACTAACTAAATAATTTTGAAGAAAATAAATAAAATACGAGGAAGAAATATATATTCGTGATACTCTTACAACTTTATTCGAGAAAGAGATAAGTAGGTAATTAATAAAATTGTCAGCGAGAACTGGAAAGATGGGTCTACGTACACGTGACTTGACTTTCTTTTCAAGATCTTTAAAAGATGCTTATCATATCCTCTTGAACCCGACTAATAAGTAAGTTTTTTATAACTTTCATTGTTCATAAGTCATGTATATTGACTTTTGAAAACTTAATACGATTTGTTTTCTCTAACCATACAGATTTCCACCGTAATTTATACCGTTAATTAGAGATTAATCACTCATGTATGGAATTTAAGGACCCCACACTAATTAATAATTTTGTTTTTAATTAGGACAGATTGATAGTGAGACCACACCGATGCTACTTGCTTTCTTCCCACTTGCCCTCCTGGACCCCTCACCTCTTCTTCTTTTCTTAATTCGTACCATAATTAATATTCTCTTATTTCTGTAATTTTATTTAACATTAGTGCACATTTGATAATTATGAGCCGATGCTTGCTTTTACTATATGTTGTTACTTTGAAACTTTGAACTATTAAGAATCTATTTTAACAAAAATACATCTATCTTTTTTGGTGACCAAGACATTCACACGGATATAAACTACTCTCTCTGTTTATTTATATTTGACGTTTTAGGATTATCCACATAGATTAAGAAACATTTATTTTTTTATCATTTTTTAAACAAAAACATCACTAGTTGTTTACTTAACCACAATCCAACTAATAATAAAATATAAATTATAATATCATTGGTCATTTAACATTAATTACTAATAATTTTACATAGAAATTGAAAAACGTCAAATAATTTAGAACAATTTTTTTTCTAGAACGTCAAATATAAAAAAAAACAGATGGAGTATTGTTTAAAGCCATTTGCATATACAGAAAAAAAGTATATCAATGAATTGCATTTTTCTAAAAATTATTTTGAACCCTTCCATAAATCTGATTTTTATTGTGAGTTATAAAAACAAAAGTTTGATATAATAGTGCATTTTATATGTTTAGTAGTATAGAAAAGGTATTTGACTGGTCTATTATTGATGTTAAGCATATGCTTATATACAAGGATAAAGGAGTGGAGAGCAAGTCAAGATATACCGTAGAATCCTAAGCTATCAATACAAGGAGAGATTATAGTAATTAGGAATATCTACGTGATCATATCTAGGATATGTAAGATACACTAACATCCCCCCTCAAGATGGACATCCGGAAGTAAGTCCAATCTTGGTTGTCAAAGTTTGAAATCGTGAGCGAGGCAATGGTTTGGTCAAGGCATCAGCCAGCTGATTGGCAGAACATACATGAGAAACTCGAAGACTCTTTTGCTGGACTTGTTCCCGAATGAAATGATAATCAAGGGCACATGTTTCATTCTCGTATGAACACTGGATTTGCACACAACTGAGTGGCCCCTATATGTCACAGTAAATCGTGGTGGGCCGGAGAAAGGGACACCGAGTTCTGTGGCAATGGAGAGAATCCATCTTAGTTCTGCTGCAGTGTCTGCAACCGGACCTGTATTCTGGCTTCCGTCGACAAACGAGCTACACTTTTCTGCTTGCGTGATGCCCAAGATATAGGTTGTTTCCCAATGTACACAATATATGCTCCTGTAGATGTGTAGTCGTCTTTGTTCCCAGCCCAATCAACATCAGAATATGCATGAAGAGTTAGTGGTGTTGAAGCTGAGAAGAAAATACCATGAGTAACCGTCCCAGCGAGATATCTGAGTACTCTTTTAACTGCATCCAATGTACATCAGTCGGTTTATGCATATACTGTGATAGGCGATTCACAGCAAACGCGATATCTGGTCGTGTAAGACCAAGATACTGAAGACTGCCCACTGTAGCTCTAAACATGGTGGGGTCAACAAGAGGTGTACCAATTGAAGCCGGTGAGTGTCTGAGACGAACACATTGGAGTGACTGCAGGTTTGGCATGTTCCATTTTTGTACGATGAAGCAAGTCTGAGACGTACCGGTGTTGAGTCAGTCGAAGACCAGTAGGTGTGCGTGAGGCCTCAAGACCAAGAAAATATGAGAGATTGCCGAGGTCTTTTAATGAAAACCGAAAAGAAAGTGTAGCAATAAATTGATCAACCACCTGAGAAGAATTTCCTGTGACAACAATATAATCTACATAGATAAGGATGTAGACAACATGTGTGCCTGATCGGAGAATGAATAGGGATGTATCACCAAGGGAAGCCATGAAACCAACACCGATAAGAATTGACGAAGCTCATTGTACCAGGCCCTCGGGGCCTGTTTGAGACCATATAGATGCCTTCTTGAGACGGCAAACGTAGTGTGGTTGTCTTGATCAACAATGCTGGTGGTTGCACCATATAAACTTCTTCGTGAAGATGACCTTACAGAAAGGCATTGTTGACATCAAGTTGGCGAAGCGGCCAGTTCGAGCAATAGCAACTCCAAGAACCAGTCTGATCGTTGCGTGTTTTATCACAGGGCTGAAAGTGTCATGAAAGTCAAGGCCTTCTTGCTGATGATTTCCTTTGGCACCAAGCGTGATTTAAACCTGTCAACAGAACCATCAGGGTTACGTTTAATAGTATGAATCCATCTACATCCCACAATGTTTTTGTTCACAGGAGGTGGAGTTAACTCCCAAGTCCCTCACGATTTGAGCATCCATTTCAGCACCCATGGATTGGCGCCACCGAGCATCTTGTAATGCATGCGCGAGAGAACGAGGCTCCACTTCTCCCAACTGAGCAATAAGCCATATTTGGGATTTGGTTTGCGCACATTGTTGCGCGCTCGCGTGGTCATAGGGTGAGATGGCACAGGAGCTGGTGGTCAGGGTCCGGTTGCGACTGGAGTAGATGCCGGAGCTGGTTGCACCAGAGGTGATGTGTGTTCTGTCTCAAGTGCAGAGGGCCTCAATTTCAGTCACCAGAGCTGGTGTCGAGACTGTTGGTGGCAGGATCAGAGTTCGGGGGCGTTTGATGAATGAGTGGCTGGTGATAGATCGGAACAGAGGTAGCTGAAGGGTAAGCTGAAGAGGAAGTTGGAGCTGAGACAGAGGGCTGTGAGAGATGTTTTGAGAAAAGGGAAATTACTCTCGTGAAAGATAACATGACGAGAAGTATAAATACGATTAGTGGAAATATCTAGACAAAGAAAAGCACTTTGAGATAGAGAGTACCCAAGAAACACACACAGAGTGGACTTCGGACTGAACTTATTGACTTCCATAGGGTCGTAACCACGGGTAGCAAAGGCATCCAAAGATCCTGAGCTTTGTGTAGTTTGGGTCGCTATTGAACAGTAGCGTATATGGAGATTTCTTCTCAAGGTTTGGTGTCGGCATCCGATTGATAAGGTAGACCGCAGCCATGAACGCATAAGACCAATATTTGATCGGTATCTTGGCATGAGTAAGCAATGACATTCCTGTTTCTACTATGTGTCGGTGTCTCCTTTCAGCAATGCCATTGTGTTCCGGTGTGTGTGGAGGACTGGTGAGATGTTGAATCCCATGATCAGCAAGGAAGGAACGTAATCCAATATATTCTCGCCATTATCCGAGTAGAGAGTTTTGATTTTCGCACTGAACCGATTCTGCCACCAGCGCTTTGAATTAGGAAAGAGTTGCAGGACCTGAGATTTGAGCTTTAGCGGATAGAGCCAATATATCTTGTAAAATGGATCAACAAAGATTATATAATATTTGAACCCATCAACAGAATAGCTTGGAGCAGTCCACACGTCTGAGAACACAACATCAAGAGGATGAGAAGAGCTAATAGATGTATTGGAAAATGGAAGTTTGTGGCTTTTATTAATGGAACACGAATTGCAAACAGAGAAGATGATAAAGCATGAGCTGGAAGAGAGAAAGCTGAGATAATGTGATTTAAAATTGGTGGGGAAAGATGCCCTAGTCTTGAATGCCAAGTCGAAAGAGATGACTTGATGCATGGAAAAGCTTGAATGAAAGAAGGGGTCACCGGCCACTCATATACTCCATCATTGGCCTTGCCTTTGAGAAAGTGTTGCCCCCGTTCTGAGATCCCTCACCTGAAATGTAAATGGACACAATTGCACCATAACATTATTAGTTCGACATAGCTTGTTGATTGAAATCAGATTTTCTTCATTTGAGGAACACACAACACATTAGTAAGCGATAAAGGACGAGAGTTGGAGGGTAAAGTATAGGAACCAGTGTGGATAATATTCAAGCCCGTTCCATTTCCAATCAAAACATCATCATTCCCTTGATATGGTGCGTGTAGAGAGAGATTGTGGAGGTCGGAAGCAATGTGGTGTGATGCCCCACTATCCAAAAGCCATGACTGTGTCGCTTCAGATGAAGATGCAGCTGTGTAGTGAGCTTGCGGAGTCCACTGTTGTTGTGGAGTTTGCTGGGGTTGATGATACCACTGAAGTGCTCCCCTACCGTGTGAGGATGGTGGCATAACTTGCAAAACTGAGGACATCTTCTTGCCTATGACCTTGTGTGCCACAAATTGGCACTTCCCAAGATATGGCTTGGCATTGCGATAGTTGCCTCGAGTGTGAGGAGTCGTACCGCGGTAATGTGAGGTAGGACGAGGCGTGGCGTGATGCGAGTATTGTGCTGCATTCGCTGTGACTGGCCCGGAAGCATCGGTTGTTTCTTTGATGGTCGCAAGAGCATTTTCTCTATTCAGCAGTTTCTCGTGAAGTTCTTCAATAGAGATCGGAACATCACGACCATTAACCATTTCAGTTATCACTCGATAGTCTTCACCTAAGCCATCAGTGAAATATCCAGTAGGTCTTCATGCTCATACGCAGCTCCGAGAAATGCAAGTTGATCGTTTTTAGTGAGTATGTTCCGCATATACTCTGAGACAGATTGACTGCCTTTGGTGATGTGTTTCAGCTGCTGTTGAGCTGTTTCACATGAGCACGGGAAGGTTTCCCGTATGTGTTGGCTAGGGTTTGCAGATCTCACGCGTTGTGGAAGCTCGGGCCACCACGGGTTGGACAGTGAGGCGAGAATGCCTAGAATCGCACTGTACACATTCGGTTTTGTCGTTTCCATGCCAGAAACAGAGGATTCGGGCTGGTGACGTTGTCTGTCACTACGGTGGCCTCCGGGATTGGTGTGGTCTTCGAGAAAGACGTGGAGTTCATGTGCTTCAGAAGAGCATAGACTTGGATCTTCCAAGTTAGGTAGTTAGAGGAGGAGAGTTTTGTAATCCCTGTCATGTTGACTGAGATCAATGGAGTTTTTGGATCAGCACCACTGTAAACTGGTGTGATTTCAGCAGGAGGAGCATTGTGTTTGCCATGGACGTTAAAAAGAAGAATTTTTTTTTTTTCTTTGGATCTAGTGTTTTTGCTCTGATACCATATAGAAAAGGTATTTGACTTGTCTATTATTGATGTTAAGCATATGCTTATATACAAGGATAAAGGAGTGGAGAGCAAGTCAAGATATACCGTAGAATCCTAAGCTATCAATACAAGGAGAGATTATAGTAATTAGGAATATCTACGTGATCATATCTAGAATATGTAAGATACACTAACAAGTAGTTCTTACAAATATTTTTACTCAGAAAACACAAACATACGTTTCATTCTTAGCTACCAATTTGTAAATAAGACTTGGTAAACATTATTTATAATTTGAAAATGTAACAACGTAACAAAGTAAGTTGAATACAACACTTGTATTCTATTACATGGAATGGAACGTAAGATTATAATTAGAGAAGTGTGTAATTGATTTTTTTTATTTGAAATATACAACTCATAATCTAGGGTGAATTTATTAAAACGTATGGTAAATATTAATTTGCAGAAAAAAATTGACCGGTGACAAGATCGTAACTAAGGGTAATGTAATTCCACGTGTTGTGTTTGCCCACAATAATCATGTAATTAGTATAGAGTGTTATTTGTATAATTTAAGCACACATGTATTTCATGGTTCAAATATCACACTTGTTTTACAAATCTTTCACTGCATCATTTGCATTGAACTCTCTGCTTACAACACTTTTATTATATACAGTTGAAAGCACATAACTTTACAGCTAGAACATTTAAAAACAATAATGGTTTTCCAAGTACAGAAAGTAAACACGGTTAAATGTAAGGTTATTGTAGCTTACTGTTACGTGAAAATCAATCAATGCAATATGAATCAAACAACTACCCCCAAAAAAAGAACTGAAATATTAGAGAAATTAATACTCTTTTTGTTTCAAAATATTACATATTTTAATTTTTGCATACATATTAATAAAATATATTAATTTTTAATATTAAAATATATAATTTATTATTTTTCATAATTTTTAATCAATCAAAATTTAATAAATAATATTTTTTTTCTGAATTTTAATTTACTATTATTATTTAATTTTAATACGCTAAAAAAATATATATCATTTGAAATTAATTTTTTTCTAAAACATTGACAGAGAAGAGTATATTTTATCAAAAATTAAAATGGTTTTGGGAGAAAAAGTAAGTGGTGTCTCCTTCTTCTCGAGTCTGTTTGACAATTGAAGGGCAAAACGAACCTGTATAAAATGAAAAAAATAAGTTTATCGAATCACGGATGAGGTGCTTTTTTCCCCCCCCAAAAAATATATATCTAGTTTTCCCACAATAATGACGGGTTGCGTGACGTCATCAACGAATGAAAATACGAATGTATGTATAAAAAGGGCGTCATATTTAACGTGAAAAGCGTGGTATTCACGTGGAGGAGCTTTCAACGATAGGCTCATGTAAGCCGCCTCTTCTCGCCTTAATGATTCACCACTCAAACCATACGATCGCTTCTTTACTTTCCCTCACTACCGAACTGTTTTATGGTCGCGTGTAATATAACAGTTAACTATTTCTTTAAAGCTAAGTGATCAAAATAAATCTTAAATAAATTTGATCCTTGGCCAAAATAACACTTACATATAAAAATAACCAAAATAGATTTATACTAAATGATGTAAATAAATATTTATATTTTTGAGTATATTAATTTAAAAGTTAGGGTGTTAAAATTATGAGATTTGGAATTTGGTGAGGTGAAGTTTAAAATTAAATAAAAATTTTAAAATATTAAAATTTTCAAAATTAAAAGTCTATTTTGTCTTTTTTAATTGAATGTATTTTGTTGACAAAATTTGCAAAAAAGTTTCTATTTGAGATATTTGTTTTTTTTATATTAATTATACTATTACAATAAAAAAATTTAATGATAACGCTAAAAGTTTTTGTCACAAAAATAATTTTCAATTTCAGAAAAGATATATCAAATAAGTTTTATTAAAAAAGTTAAGGCATAAATTTATACACCTTAATTAACTAATATAAACTTAAGGATTAGAGTTATGGATTAATATATAAAATTAAAACTATATTCATTTGAAAAATAAAAGCTTATTTAATTAATTTTAGAGAGTTATTTGTAATATTAAAAAGTAAATATTTAAGGGTACTGTTTTAGAAATTATTACATAAATAATTCTTAGCCGTCTACAATTTTATTATCGCTGATAAAATATATGTTTCACTGTCGGCAATTTAAATCGTTTTTGATGTAGACATACACGCACGCTATAAAATAATTTTGTAACGTATTATTTTCTTGTAATCTGCCTAATTTACAGTTTTAGAAATTCGAATCTCCAACGTTAAGAGTATTAATGATTCTCTGTAGTTAAACGCTAGAAGAGCTTCCACATTCGTCAATTATTGCAAGTGTAGATTGGTTTTT
>CAJHQP010008086.1:0-28793 GCA_905132765.1 Moricandia arvensis
TCAACCAATACAGCAACAAAACGGAGGAAGAGCCATGAACTCTACTGCCCACATTGCTGGAACATCTACTCAGCCTCAACAAGAGGACTCTCTAATCCGCAAGTCAGACATTGAGGCTCTCATAAAAGCCATCAATGCAAACACTGGTAACATTAGTAGTAATGCTTTAAATACTATTCAATGTGACTCTAAAATTGCTAGGCCTTTAATCATAGATTCAGGAGCCTCACATCATATGATAAGAGATGCTAAACTGATTAGTAATGTTAAACCGGCTATAGGAAGTGTTACAATTGCAAATGGTGATAGGGTACCCATTGAGGGCATAGGGAATTTGAAACTATTTGATGGAGAATCTAAGGCTTTATACATGCCCACCTTTACATCTAACTTACTCTCGGTAAAAAGGGCTACGTGTGATCTTAACTGCCATGTGATATTTAGTCCTAATGAGGTTCATTTTCAGGATATTGAGACCAGTAAGATGATTGGAAAAGGTGTGAGCAAAGGAGATCTCTATTTGCTTGAAGACACTGAACTTAAATCAAATTTATCTTATGCTTTTACTTCTGCCTCTGTTTTAAATTCGAGTACTTTATGGCATGCTAGATTAGGCCACCCCCATTCTCGTGCCTTAGGATTGATGTTACCTAATATGTCTTTTAAGAATGATAGCTGTGAGGCTTGTATTCTTGGTAAACATTGCAGAACCGTTTTTCCTAAATCAAATTCTATTTATGAACATTGCTTTGATCTAGTTCACTCAGATGTCTGGACTGCACCTTGTGTATCTAGGGAAAACCACAAATACTTTGTCACCTTTATAGATGAGAAATCAAAGTATACTTGGCTGACATTAATCCAATCTAAAGATAGAGTGTTAGAAGCCTTTATTAACTTTCAAAACTATATCACTAATCATTTTAATGCCAAGATTAAGATTTTTAGGTCAGACAATGGTGGTGAGTACACAAGCCACGCTTTCAAGAACTATTTAACCAGGCATGGAATCATCCATCAAACCAGTTGCCCATACACACCTCAACAAAATGGAGTGGCAGAAAGGAAAAATAGACATCTCATGGAAGTTGCTAGGAGTATGATGTTCCACACTAATGTCCCAAAACGGTTTTGGAGTGATGCTGTGGTATCAGCATGCTACTTAATCAATAGAACACCTACACGGATCCTCCATGATGTCTCTCCTTATGAGGTATTGAATAAAACTAAACCCTCCCTTGAGCATTTGCGTGTGTTTGGATGTCTCTGTTTTGTTTTGATTCCAGGAGAACAAAGAAATAAACTTGAAGCCAAAAGTGTCAAAGCCATATTCATTGGGTATTCCGCAAATCAAAAAGGATACAAGTGCTATGTACCAGAAACCAGGAGGGTAATGGTCTCAAGGGATGTTAAATTTATGGAGTCAAAAGGGTATTATGATGAGAAAAGCTGGGATAACCTGAAAGATCTCTCACACACCCCATCAGACAGAGCAACTAACTTGAGAATCATACTGGAGAGCCTTAGAGATCAACAGCTTTCCGCAAATGAGACTCCTAGAGAGGTGCTCAATCCAACCACAGTTACAGCTCCAGAGGGTTTCCCGGTTGATCCTGAGGGGGGCAACCAACCAGAACCAGAAGGAGCAATACAACATGAAGGTTCTGAAAGTCATGATCAACATGAGGATGACGACACTGCAGAGCAAGTACAAGTACAACCATTAAGAAGAAGCGACAGGATTAGGCAGCAAGCACACACTGAAGAACAAGTGCAAGTACAACCATTAAGAAGAAGCACCAGGATTAGGCATAAAAGGGTATACTTCAATGCCAATGTAGTTACCCATCCCACTCAGGCAGTATGTTCCTTGGCTCAATATCCAGAAGAACATCAAGCCTTCATAAGCAACGTAGATCAAGAGTATCTTCCAAGAACTTATGAAGAGGCCATGGCAGATGATGAGTGGAGAGCATCGGTTGAAGATGAAATCAATGCCATGATCAAGAATGATACATGGTTTGAGGTTGAGCTCCCCAAAGGAAAGAAAGCAGTAACAAGTCGCCTCATCTACACCATCAAGTATCTAGCTAATGGAAAACCAGAAAGAAAGAAGACAAGGCTGGTAGCAAGGGGATTCACTCAGACTTATGGAGAAGATTACTTGGATACATTTGCACCAGTAGCAAAACTTCACACCATCAGAATTATACTGTCACTTGCAACCAACTTGGAGTGGGAACTATGGCAAATGGATGTGAAGAACGCTTTTCTTCAAGGAGAACTAGAGGATGAGGTCTACATGCGTCCTCCTCCTGGTCTAGAAGACATGGTCAAACCAGGAAACGTGTTGAGACTCAAGAAGGCCATCTATGGGCTGAAGCAATCACCAAGAGCATGGTACCATAAGCTCAGCACTACCCTTAATGGAAAAGGGTTTAGTAGATCTGAGGCGGACCATACTCTTTTCACCCTCACCAGCCAACAAGGTATAGTAGTCATCCTTGTGTATGTTGATGATATCATCATCACAGGGAGTGACAAAGAAGGTATACAAACCACCAAAGCATATTTAAAATCTGTTTTTGATATTAAAGATTTGGGTGAACTAAAGTACTTTCTTGGAATAGAAGTATGCCGATCTAAAGATGGGCTATTCTTATCTCAAAGAAAGTACACACTTGATCTCTTGAATGGAGCAGGTATGCTTGGAGAGAAACCAGCAAAGACTCCACTAGAGGATGGCTATAAGATCTTGCGTGAGGGGGAGTATGAGGCAACACCATTTGATGATCCAAAACAATACAGAAGACTAGTAGGTAAGCTTATCTATTTAACGATCACTAGACCTGATATTTGTTTTGCTGTGAACCAGGTGAGCCAGCATATGCAAGTGCCAAAGGTTCATCACTGGAAAATGGTGGAGAGGATACTCAGATATCTCAATGGAGCTCCTGGACAAGGAGTATGGATGGGATGTAATGGCAACACAGAAGTAGTAGGATACTGTGATGCTGATTGGGCAGGAGACAGAAATGATAGGAAGTCCACTACTGGCTACTGCACCTTCATTGGAGGCAATTTGGTAACTTGGAAAAGCAAGAAGCAAAAGGTGGTTTCATGTTCAAGTGCTGAAGCTGAATATAGAGCCATGAGGAAACTTACAAACGAGCTGGTATGGATCAAAGGATTACTCAAGGATTTGGGAGTCGAGATCACTTCTCCAATCATAATGCATTGTGACAACCAAGCAGCCATTCACATAGCCTCAAACTCAGTGTTTCATGAGAGGACGAAACACATTGAGGTGGACTGCCATAAGGTGAGACAAATGGTGATCCAAGAGGTCATATTGCCGTGCTACACAAGGAGTGAAGATCAGCTGGCCGACATTTTCACTAAAGCCGCAAGTACCAAGGTGTGTGAGTCCATTTATCCTAAACTTGGACTCACTGACATTACTAAGGCATAACTCTCTTAGCCATGGAGCTTCTACTCTTTCCTTAGTATGTTTTTGTCCCAACAACAGGGTTTTGCATATTAAGGTTTTAATGAGGGAAGTCTTCATGGTTTCCAAGCTTGATCCAATATAATGAGGTCAAGCTTGAGGGGGAGTGTTAGAATGAAGACAAATAATGTGTTGAGATCAAGCAATGAAGAGAGACCTAACGTGACTTGCAAGCAAAGAAAAGAGGAGAGGCACTTGAAATAAACTAAGGAGACCTATGGGGAGCTACTTCACGTGCATAGACAAGGTCAGAAGCACTCACTCACTTGCAAGACAAGGACCACTCAGCAACTTGCTCATCCCCCATGCTAGCCAAGCACATGCTGTCTCCTTTTGCTCCTCTCACTCCAAACATTAGATCTAGATCAGCATGGGTCTCTTATTATATTGTTTCTATTGTTTATTCATGTATGGGCAGTAGTATGGGCAGTAGGCTCCTCTTGGTGCCTATTTAAACTCTTGTACTCTCATCATTCAAAGCAAGGAAAAAGAACCCTTCATTATTCTCTTGTTCTCTCTTGATCACAATCTCTCTCTCTCTCTCCCTCTGGTCACGAATCACTCTCTACATTCTCTCAAGTGTTCTTGAGTATTCTTCAATATACTCTTCATATTCTTACAGGTCATTACTTCAATCTTCGCTTTGTCAACCTCGATACCTCGCTCTGATATCCTGTGTCCCAAAACAATGCCATCTTTCACCATGAAATGACATTTTTCCCAATTTAGCACCAAGTTCTTCTCCTCACATCTTTCCAGAACCTTGCACAAATTAGCAAGGCAGTCGGCAAATGAAGAACCGTAAACTGAGAAGTCGTCCATAAAAACCTCCATAATGTCTTCAATAAGATCAGTGAAAATGGACATCATGCATCTCTGGAAAGTGGCAGGAGCATTACACAATCCGAAGGGCATTCTCCTGTAGGCAAAAGTACCGTATGGACAGGTGAACGTTGTCTTCTCTTGGTCTTCTGGATGAATAGATATCTGAAAGAAACCGGAGTACCCATCGAGAAAACAGTAGTAGGGGTGGTTTGCTAGCCTTTCCAGCATCTGGTCGATGAAAGGAAGCGGGAAATGATCCTTTCTGGTGGCTGAATTTAGCTTCCTGTAGTCGATGCACATCCTATGTCCCGTAACGGTTCTGGTAGGAATCAGCTCGTCTTTCTTGTTCGTGATGACAGTAATGCCACCCTTCTTAGGAACCACGTGGACTGGACTCACCCAAGTGCTATCTGAAATTGGGTAGATCAGCCCTGCACTCAACAGCTTGAGAATCTCCTTTTTCACGACCTCCATCAGTTTAGGATTCAGTCTTCGTTGGTGTTCTACGGACGTCTTAGTCTCATCCTCCAAGTGAATCCTGTGCATGCAAAGATCTGGAGAAATACCTGTAATATCATCCAAAGAGTACCCCAATGCTTTTCTATACTTTCGCAATTTTGAAAGAAGCAAAGCGGTCTCTACATTATTCAGGTTAGCACAAATAATAACAGGATAAGTAGAATTCGGTCCCAAGAATGCATACCTTAGCCCAGCTAGGAGGGCTTTAAGTTCCACCTTTGGAGCTTTTTCTTCACTCCAATCTGGTTGGGACGATGATGGTGTGACTGCTTTATCAGTGCTTGAGTCTTCAAGGCTGACATAGGCGACATGTTTCTCTATTGGTGAAGTTGAATCCAGGATCTCAGAAAATCCAACCACTTCTCGGTCTATGAACCCGAACTCACTCTCCCCTTGGGTTAATGCGACTTGTAGAGGATCCTCCACTAGCTCAGTCAATGTGTCAACCCAGAAAGTTTGTCCATCAATAGTTGGGTTCTTCAGCACTTTCTCCACATTATATCTCATCGCCATATCTCCGAGACGTAATTCTATATGCCCATTTTGCACGTCTATCATGGCTCCCGCAGTAGCTAAAAACGGTCTTCCCAAAATGAGAGGATCTTTGGGCTCTTCTTCTAGTTCCAGAACCACAAAATCAGTAAGCACATATCCCTTTCCAACACCAACAGGGATGTTTTCCAGCACACCGACTGGTCTTCGTACCGAACGGTCAGCAAGAACCAAAGAGATCCTCGTAGGTTTGTAGTTCGTCATGCCTAATCTCTCAGAGACAGAGAAAGGCATTAGGTTTACTCCTGAACCCAGGTCGCAGAGACTCCTCTCAAAGGTAAGTGATCCAATGTGGCATGGTAGAACAAACGGTCTAGGATCTTCTCGTTTTTTAGGCATGACATTTTGTAGAACTGCGCTACATTCCTCATTAAGCATCAGTACACCACGCTCTAGGCTCATCTTATCAGTAAGAATCTCCTTCATGTACCTTTTAAGAGAAGGTACCATCTTCACAGCTTCAACGAATGGCAATCTCACATGTAACTCCCCAACAAGGTTCTTTAGCTTTTCGTACTCACGTTCTTTGATCTTTTGCCTTGGTCTGGATGGGTATGGAGCCTTTGGAACATAAGCAGGAGGCGCCACATACACGTCTTCAGGTTCAGAGGAGGTGTTGTCATTTGGTTTCGTCAGGCAAGGATCGGCCGATCCACAGGGTGTGGAACGGTCGATCTTTTCTTTAGATCGGTCGATCTTATCATCCTTAGATCGGTCGATCTCTGGCATGGATCGGTCGATTTGCTTTGTATTGGATCGAGCGATCTGTGGCAGTGACGATTCTTCAATCGTTTTTCCACTTCTAAGTGTTATAGCATTCACAAACTCCTTGGGATTCTTCTCTGACTTCCCAGGTAAAAACCCAGGTGGGGTTTTGCTGCTGGAGGCTGTCTGAGCGACTTGTGTTTCCAAGTGTTTTAAATGGGTGTTCAAAGCTTCAAATTTCCCATTTAGCTCTTCATACATGTTGTCCACTTTGGTGTTTATCTCTGAGGTACTAGTCTTCTGACCTTCCAGCACCATTTGCAGCATCTTCTTAATCTCGTTGTCTTGAGAAGACTGTGACGAAGAGGCATTCCCTTGATTCTGATAGTTGTTGTATTGTTGCCTTTGCTGAAAACCAGGATTTCCTGAGTTGTTCCCTTGGTACTGATTTCTGTTTTGGTACCCTTGGTTGAACACACTCTGGTTTTGGTTCTGATTTTGGTTCTGGTTCTGCCTATTGCCTTGCTGAGGGTAGAACTGGTCTTGTGGATTCTCCACATTATTGCTCCGGTAAGATAGCAAGTTCTGTTGGTTCCTAAAGTTCTGATTGAAACCTCGGTTGTAGTTCCCTTGACCACCAATGTAGTTCACATCAGCTTCCAACTTTTCTGCATCATCAGTTGCGCTTTCTTGGTAAACTTGATCGTTTCGATTTCCCACAAAACTGACTGACTTCTGGTCCCTCTTCATAAGCATTTCAATCTTCGCATTCAGCTCTTCAATCTTTTGAGAATCCGCTCCTGAACTCCTCTTCTGTCTATCAAACTCTGACTTGCGGTTTGCTTGACTGGCTGAAAGGTTGTCAATCAAGATGTAAGCTTCCTCTACTGTCTTGGTCATGAAGTCGCCATTACTAGCAGTGTCCATGGCATTTTGATGATTCTCATTTACTCCATTGTAGAAGATATTCAGCAGGTTCACGTCAGTGTATCCATGGTGGGGACAATCAAGTGTGTACTCTTTAAAACGCTCCCATGCTTCATGAAAACTCTCAGAACGTAGCTGCTCAAAATTCCCAATCTTACTCCTCAGATATGTAGACCTTGACTTAGTGAAGAAATGTCCCAGAAAAGCAGCCTTTGTTTCCTCCCAATAGGAGGTGGGCGAATTCCAGAATGATCCGCGTAAAAGGCATCAGGAGTGTCATAATGCGCAAGAGTCATCCTCGGCATTCCTTGATTCTGAACCGGTTGTCTGGCAGCTACAAACGGTTGTTGATTTTGGTCATTGTTGTCACCTTGCGGATTCTGAGGATGACCCAGAAATCGGTTGCCCTCGTTCTCAGCCATCTCAACCTCGTCAAGTTCTTCAATCTCTTCAACAGGATCTAGTCTTTGCCTTCTCCTTTGTCTCTCCAGGCGTCCAAGCTCTAACTCCAAAGGTACTAAGTTCGATGATCCTTGGCTTCTAGTGTGAAATCTGCTCATGCACCTGAGAACACAAAAAGAAAGAAATATCAAATAAGTGAAAATAAAATGCTATAGTCTGAAACTTATCATTAACTCTAGGGTGACCAAATGGTCCCCGGCAACGGCGCCAAAAACTTGATAGCTCAGGTTTTAACCCGATTATCTAACTGCAAGTGCACAGTAAAGTACGCAGTAGCAATGCGGGAACGAATCCACAGGGACCGATGATCACACGTAGAGAATCAGACAGGTTACTAGCTAAAGCGATAAAAGATATTTTTGTTTGGTTTTTAATTTCTAAAACTTCGAATAAACATAAACAAACGAGCAGTAGAATATTTATACGGTTTGTAAACAATTTAACAAGCGTTGGGCAGCGGGAATTCTCAGGGATTTCTTTTCAACAAAGATGCAATTTATGATAGATACGGGGATAAATTAAGAACCGTCTAGAACTCAAACACAACGATAGAATTAACCTACTTCCGCAGCGCTAATTCTCTATGTTATAGAAATTTCCACACTAACTTCCGCTGAGTTTCAATTCCAAACAAGCATTAAGAACAGGTTCAATATGTTCACAAAGCGCAATAACATCAACTTCCGAAGGTTAAGGACACTTTGCTCATCTAAAGTCTTTTCGGGAGTTTAAACTATCACTTTCGGTGCATTAAACAACCTTATATCATGAACTAGGTGATCAATCCAATTCAAGCAGTAAGAAAACCAGTAGATGAAGAACCAAAACGTGATCCTTGTATCTAAACACGTTTTATGCATCAAGACATCAAGAAATCCCCTATGAGAACCCCTTAACCCAACTAGATAACTACTCACACATGGTCAAACAAGAACAGCACGAAATCAGATGAGAAAACATGATAGAATTGTATTGAAACAGAGTAAAGGTTAAGAAGATCTTCTCCAAATGGTTTTGAGATGAACTCCTTCACAAATCTTTACAAAAATCACAACAAATCTCTCAAATCTCTCCAATCTCTCTCAAGATCTCCTTCTTGGGTTTCTCTGGCTTCTCTGCTCGACCAAGGGTCAGAAAATGATGAAAGTTGTCGAAATAATTCAATGGGAGTGGGTATAATGAGTGCACAACTCGCATGTGGGTGGTGGAGCCGGATGTGCCAAGGATCGGTCGATCCATGTGATGCGGATCGGTCGATCCATGTCCGTTGATCAGCACATTCTTCTGGTTCATTATATTTGCTCCATAATCTTTTCCAAATGCGTTCTATTCCAACAAGCTAACCTGTAACCTGCAAATTTCATTGAAAATCAACAAAACGCATCCGCAAGACCAAAATGTACGTGAAAACCGATTATTTTCCATCCCAAAACGAGTTTAAAATCGGTAAAAATACCGAATATCATCCCCTCCAATATCTTATCTAAAAATTTTGAACTTGGCATGATAATGGTTACTCACATAAGACTGAAAATTTTTGAATGCATCAAAGACCCTATCTTTTGAAGGTGTTAGTGTTAACCAGGTGTATTTCCATTTTTCATCAATGAATGTGACAAAATACTTATGATTATTTCTAGATAACCAAGGTGCACTCCAAACATCAGAGTGAATCAAATCAAAGAAATTCTCATAAACAATAGATGATCTTGGAAACACAATCTTACAACGCTAGCTAAAATGCAAGCTTTACACTCATTATTTTCAAAAACAACACCTGGTAACATCAAGTTTAAAGCTCTAACATGAGGATGTTCTAGTCTAGCATGCCACAAAGCATTCATATTCAAAGTAGAAGCAGAAGTAAATGAAAATATATAATCAGAAACATGAGCAAGCTCTTCAAGGAAATATAACTCGCCCTTGGTAACTTCTTTTCCAATGAACTCGTTGCTCTCAATATCCTGAAACTTCACATCATAATGACTGAATATGACATTATAATTTAAATCAGTAGTGTATTTATTAATAGACATAAGGTTGGATGTGAATTCAGGCATGTAGAAACCTCTAGAGTTTTTACAAAACAGTTTTAGATTACCTACTCCTCTAATAGGTATCTTATCACCGTTACAAATCATAACATGGCAATTAGCTGGTTCTATATCCTTAATCAAATGATTGTCACTTATCATGTGATGAGAGGCACCAGAATCTATTATTAAAGGTTTCAATATGCTACTGGCAATATCACAAACAATACTAGGAGATGAGCAAATAAGACTTGATCTAGCACTTATACTTCGATTTCCTAAAATATTACCAGTTCTATCACTCCTAACAGCATCATTTATATCTCCTAGACTACTAGCAACCATGGAAGCACCAAGAGAATGTTGAAATGAGGAGTTAATAAAATGGAGGAGTGTTGAGTTGAGGTCCATACTAAGGGTGAGAGGAAGAGGATGGAAGGAGAAGGTTTTGTATCAACCATGTCCGCACAGGCCGTACATGCCGTACATATCATGGTCGATACAAAACATCGACAAAAGTTAAAATACCATCCGGGTAAAAATAGAAGTTACCCAGTATGCTTACTTTGCGACTTACCATGAGCAATCCGTTGGAAAGGAAGAGTGGATAAGGCTCGGACAGGTTAGCTCAGCTGGAAAGGAACCAGTATCTTGTCAAAGATGAAGATTCCATTTGAATGGCCCTCCTTGTCGGAAGATCAAATTACACGCTATCCCTTTCTTCTGGTCCACAAGTTTATTCTTCCTTTACTCGAAAACCCTTGTTCACGACTCCTCTATATTGTAATGTTGAGATCTGAAATAAAGCGTACAGTTCTGGGTTTCTATTTTCTCTCTGGTTCGTGATGAAGTCCTAAAGAAGTTACACAAAAATCTTTCACTATTCTCTCTATTCTCTCCATTTCTGTTCAGGATACTCTCTCTATTTTATTATTCTCAAAACATTTTATGGTATCAGAGCAAGATTTAAAAATAGGGTGCTTGATGCATTTAAAAATTTTAAGACTTATGTTTCTAACCATTATAATACCAAGCTTGAGATTTTCAGATCAGATAATGGTGGGGAATACATAAGTCATGCATTCAAACAATACCTAGCTCAGCATGGGATTCTGCACCAGACGAGTTGTCCTTACACTCCACAACAGAATGCATTTGCTGAAAGGAAGAACAAACTCCTCATGGAGGTTGCAAGGTAGATGATGTTACAAACCAATGTACCAAAGAGGTTCTGGAGTGATGCTGTGACATCTGCTTGCTATCTTATCAGAATCCTAGAGGATCAGTCTCCAGTTGAAGTTCTGAACAAGATTAGGCCCTCTCTGAATCATCTAAGGGTGTTTGGGTGTCTTTCTTATGTGCTATTGCCTTGAGTGATGAGGAACAAGTTGAAACCAAAGAGTATTAGAGCCATATTCATTGGATATTCTACAAATCAGAAGGGATACAAAAGCTTTGATCCCCAAAAAAGGAGGCTGCTACTATCTTGGGAGGTCAGGTTTTTAGAGTCAAAAGGATATGATGAAGAAAAGAGATGGGAAGATCTTAAAGATCTAGCTCAAGCATCTGACAAGACTACGAGCTTTAGGATGATCATGGAAGGTCTTGGGATCAATTTAACCCATGACCTGAGGAAGCAGAATGTGCCTCACGTTCATGAATCTGAAGAATCATCCCACTTTGATCATGAGGGGGAAATGAACCAAAATATGGTGGTTATGAGGAAGGAAACTCTGGAAGTCCTGATCATGGTGTTTTGGGAAATGAGGAAGCAACTGAGGGAAATGATCATAATAAAAGTTTTTTGCCTGAAGAAGAGGGTCAAGAGGAGCATGAAGAAGCAGTAGAGCAAGAAGTAGAGGTTCCATTATGGAGGAGGACTAGAGTAAGAAGGCATCCATTTAACAGGGTAAACACTATGATCTACTATAATGCTCAAGTTGTCACCCACCATAGTCAAGTTGTCTGCTCTTTTGCTGAGTTTCATAAGGGGCATTGTGAGTTTGTCATAAGTCTGGATGAGAGTCAAGTTCCAAGGTCTTATGAAGAAGCCATGGAAAAATTAAACTTCGTATGAGAGTGAACTTCCAAAAGGGAAGAAGGCAGTCTCTAGTAGATGTCTTCACTATCAAGTACTTACCAAATGGGAAGATAGATAGGAAGAAGACAAGACTGGTTGCAAGAGGCTTTACTCAAACTTATGGAGAGGATTATGTTGACACATTTTCTCCTGTGGATAGCTTCATACCATCCGTATTTTTTTGTCTATTGCGACCAACTTGGGATGGAACCTATGGCAAATGGATGCGAAAAATGCTTTCTTGCAAGGAGAGCTGGAAGAAGAAGTCTACATGCATCCTCCCCCTAGTCTTGAAGATCTAGTAAAACCAAGAAATGTGTTAAGGTTGAGGAAGGCAATTTATGGGTTGAAGCAGTCTCCAATAGCTTGGTATCACAGTTCTGGGTTGCTATTTTCTCTCCGGTTTGTGATAAAGTCCTAAACATGTTACACAAAAATCTTTCTCTATTCTCTCCATTTTTGTCCAATATACACTCTCTCTTTTATTATTCTCTAAAGATTTTAGAGAATACCCATTAAGGTTACCAAAGGTGTTACCATTCCCCTTGAGCATTTTGATGAAGGCTTCAATGTCAGACCTCCTTATGTAGTCTTGATCATTGCTCCTGTTGGTGTTTCCAGTGTAGGCGACAACGGACTTTCCATTACTTGTCACCCTCCTATCACCATCATTTGCCTTGCCTGTACCAGCACCATTTGAACCTTTAGAGATATGAGCTCTAGGATCCCTTTCCTTCATGAACTTAGCCGGCTTGAAATGGAGGTGAAGGATCCAGCACTAGCTCTTCTTGTGACCATGCTTCTTGCAGTGATAACAGTTTCCATTGAACCTCTTTCTTCATACTTGTTGTATGCAGCCTTATTAGCCAGTGGAGCCTTTGCTTGATCAGTTTGCGCAGCTTGATTGGCTAAGGAGAGCTCTCCTTTTCTTCCAAACAATACAATAGAATCTTGTTCGTTATGTATCTGAGCACAAAAATACTCTAGATATAGAAGCTTCTATGCTCTGAAGATATGCTTGATGAGGCTGTTGAAAGTTGGATTCAGGGTGAGTAAGAGTCCAAAGACTTTGTCTTGCTCACGCCTCTCATTCAGCTTATCAGGATCACTAGTGCTCGACATCAGCATCTCAAGTTTTGACCACAGTGCTCGGAACCTCCAAAGGTGCTTAGTGAACTCCATGTTTTCTTGCATCAAACCATTGATTTGCCTCTTCACTTCAAACACTCGGCTCAAGTTTGAAGTGTTTCCATACACTTTATTCAGAGAAACCCATAGATCCTTTGCCTTCTCACAGTAGCTCTTAGCCTCCATGATTGAGGACTCAAGAGATCCCTGAAGTAGTGACATCACCAGCATATCCTCTTGCTTCCATTTCTCCTCTTCACTTGTAACATCTTCAGTGTCACCTTCTTGAGTAATGAGCCTTGGAATCTCACCAGATGTGATATGATTCCATAGTACCTTACTTCCTACAACAGTCTTCACTAGGTGAGACCACAACAGATAAGTACTCCCCTTGTGAGTAAATGAAGCCTTCATGTTGACACACTCCATCTTCAAACAACTTGACTTCAAAATCTTAGTAAAGATAAGATCCTGGATTTAGATTAAGACTGAACCCATAAACGAGTAGAAATGATGATCCTTTGCAAGGATAAAGTTGAAAAGACTTTAGATTTCGCAGCAAACAAGCTTCAATCTTCAGTCTTCAACCCAGATCTTCAAAGAACCACCTTGGATCTTCAAAAAGCGTCAAACTTGAACTTCTTCAAATGAAGATAACAAACCAAAAATATCACGAACCTGGCTCTGATATCATAAGATCTTTTGATTTCTTTACATTATTAGAGACAAGAAAGAGATTTAAGAGAGATTAAGAAGACATATAGATCGAATAAGACTAAAAACCAGAAAGATTAATGACGAACATTTTAGACTGAAGAATAGAGAGAACTATCTGATTTTCTTATTGATACTCGACAACAATATATAGAGAAGCATTACAAGGGTTTTCAGAAGCAAGGAAGGAGCGCCTCTTTTGAATTTTGGCCAAGGAGAGCCACAAGAAGCGCATCAAGCATCTTCGACAAGATGCTGACCCCTTTCCAGCTGTGCCAGCCTGTCCAAGGCTCCTTTTTCCTTCCTTCCGAATCGATAGACCAAGGTAAGTGGTAATGGTAATCAACTGGGTAACTTTTCTTTTTCCCGGGTAGCCTTTTTTCTTTTTGTCGAGGTTTGGGTCGACCATGATCTAGATGGCCTCTACGGACATGGTCGACCATGATCTAGACGGCCTGTACGGACATGGTCGACACAAAATCTCCTCCTTCCTTCTTCTTCTTCTCACCCTCAGTATGCACCTCAACTTAACACTTTCTTGCAAGGTGAGCTTGAAGATGAAGTATACATGCTTCTACCTCATGGACTTGAGCATCTAGTAAAGCCAGGGAATGTGTTGAGATTAAAGAAGGCAATATATTGATTGAAACAATCACCTAAAGCTTGGTACATGAACTTGAGTACTACATTCAATAAGAGAGGGTTCAGGAAGTCTGAATTGGATCATACTCTCTTCACTCTCATAGGACCATCAGGGATCATTGTAATCTAGGTGTATGTAGATGATCTTATTATCACATGGAGTGATAAGACTAGGATTCAAGCCACTAAAGATTTTCTCAAGTCAGTGTTTGATATTACGGAATTGGGAGAGATGGAAGTATTTTCTGGGAATTGAGATATGCAGGTCTAAGGTGGGTTTGTTTATGTCTCAAAGGAAGTATACAATGGATATGCTGAAGGAGATTGATGTGCTTGGAAGAAAGATAGCCAAGACACTTCTTGAGGAGGGATATAAGCTTCTACTTGAGGGGGAGATTGAAGAGAACCAGTTGCTTGAAGATACTAAGCTGTATAGGAAGATGGTTGGCAAGCTGATCTACTTGACCATCACAAGACCTGATATATGTTTTGCTGTGAATCAAGTAAGTCAGCATATGCAGGCTCCAAAAGTACATCACTGGAAGATGGTTGACAAGATACTGAGGTATTTGAGTGGCAAGCCTGGACAAGGAGTTTGGATGGGATGTACTGGCAGAACAGCACTGGTTGGGTATTGTGATGTTTATTGGGCAGGAGATAGAGTAGATAGGAAATCAACTACAAGGTCTTGTACATTTATTGGAGGGAATCTTGTTACTTGGAAGAGGAAGAAGCAGGTGGTTATCTCCTGTTAAAGTGTTGAAGCTAAGTATAGGGCTATGTTGAAGTTTACAAATGAGTTGGTATGGATCAGAGGTATCTTGAAGCATTTGGATATTGAGAAGACCACCCCTATGACAATGCATTGTGACAATCAAGTAGCTATTCACATCGCTTCTAACTCAATCTTCCATGAGAGAAAGAAGCACATAGAAGTTGATGTCACAAGGTGTGGCAAGTGATTATTTTCGTAGTGACACTGCCATGCTATACACAGAATGAAGATGAACTTGCTGATGTCTTTACCAAGGCAGCGAGGATGAAGAAAATGGAGTCCATACTCTCAAGAGTTGGGCTCATTGATCTCACTCCTAGCAGTTTATCCTCTTAACCATGGAGTCTGCACTTTTTTTCCTCATGAAGGTTTTATACCAATGGGTTTTCTTTGTTGACGTTTTTAATGAGGGAGGTCTTCATGGTTTCCAAGCTTGAACAATTTCACTTGGTCAAGCTTGAGGGAGGAGTTTTGAGTTGAAGAATTAAATAAGAGTTAGACTAGGGCATTAAGGGCTTGAAATAAAGAGGAGCAAGTTTGGAAATGGTCAGTCCGTACAAGTTGGTCCATACAGGCCGTAAAGGTAAAATAGTATTCGGGTAAAATGTAACTTTAAGAAATTTACATTTTACACTTACCTCTGGTTTTGCCTGATGAAAGGATAAGGGAAGGATAAGGATAAGGTAAGGATAAGGGGCATGGACAGGGGCGCAGTCTGTAAAGCAAGGAGCATCTATTCAAAGATTCTAAAGGCATCAAGCATGTGATCATTATCAGCCAAGTATTTCAAAAATGTTGGAATGAAGAAGGAAGAAGCATCAGTGAGTGTGATCAAGTCGTCTATGCAAATATTGTGCGAAGATAATGATGTGCAAAGTTTGTACAAAAAAATTATTTTGCACAAGAATTGCACAAGAATTGCACAAGGAAGATAAGAATGTGCAAAGTCCGGGTTAGCCTCAAATCATCCAAATATCAATGTTCAAAACAAGGGTTGAAGATAATCTTAGGTGTAGTGTTTGTGCAAAAGAATCAAGACCAATGTGCATAGTCCGGGTGACCTTTAAGTCGGCCAAGAAAGAAGAGAAGTTTTGGCGCCTCAGTGTTCAGTTTGAATTCAAACCGAAATCACATGTTGCCTTAGCCAAACGAGCTGTTGGGTCAGGTCAATTTTACTCCATCTGGTTGTGCCACTGCCATACCATACTGTTCCAGCCAGCCTGCCCCTTTTGATTTCCCCACAATATTATTTGTTTACTCATTCTCTGTTTTATTATTTGTTTAATGTGTTTGTTTGTCTTGTAACTTTGGCTATAAAGCCATAACTCATGTATCACGAAACTAGTCAGGCTGAATGGGGGAGTTCCCCTTTATTCTTCACCATTCTCTTGTTAACTTGAAGTGTTGACAATAAACTAGTGTGAACTTGTAGAGATGAGATGGAGCAAAAGAAGATAGAGTGGTGTGAAGGGATCTTGTGGAGTAAGTTAAGTCTGTAGACAGCTTAAAGTGTGTAAGAGACTGAGGAACATCAAGAGGAAGTCCAAGAAGGACCTTGGGAAGCTATTGTGAAGAGATGGGATGAATCGTTCGATGTTTGGGGCATAATGCCATGGTGAGGAACATCAAAAGGAAGTCCAAGAAGGACCTTGGGAAGCTATGGTGAAGAGATGGGATCAATCGGTTGATGTTTGGGTGAGGTGTAAGGATGGTTGTACGGCCGTATGGACTGTACGGACCAACGTCGACCCAGAAACCTTAACACTCGACCATTTGGTTTAAAATGGGGTGTTGGTCTCGGGCAATTTTAGGGCATAATGTGTATGGACAAGGTAGATGATCCATGGCTGTAAACCCTAAAATTCACAAGACTTGTAACCCAAGCTTCAAAGGCTTGTGATCAAAGGGAAGGTTGGCGATAGAGAAAGATGCTGAGGATATTCCATCTGCCAAAAGAAGAGATGAGGAAGTTTCCAAGAAGGTGCTGAGGTTGCTGACTTTTTGTGGATAAGGAAGGACCTTATCCACTCGCCAAAGGAAGAGGAAGCTTTGGACAGGCTGTCCGAAGCATGTGAGCATTCCTGGCAAAGTATTTTGAATCAGCTCTTTGACTCCACATGCTTAGGTTTAGTCGAGCATAGCTTCCCATTTCTCTATATAAACTCCATCTTTGTCTATTGTAATGTTCAAGGGCGTAAGGGGGATATCCCCTCTCCACTTCTTAATAAACTAATGTGTTCTTGAATCAGATACACTCTCTAGTCTACCCCTTTCTTAGTCTCTTAATCTATTAAAGTCTCTTTTTAGTCTCTGTTTCTGATTCAAGATAACACAAGTTGAAACCCGATCCTCCTCCTTCTTCATTTTGAGTTCTCTCTGCCCCAAAGGGGATTATCCATCACACACAACCTCTACACTCTGAAAATCTAACATGGTTCTTGTACCCATTTTCATACTGATCTTGGTCTCTCCCCCTTTCACCTAACCTCTTTTAGAATGAATTGCTCGGACAACCAGATAGGTCTTCATTGAGTACCAACCATCTTCATGCTAAGACTTGGCTGCTTATTCTTCTTGAGTAACCACCAAGGACTGTCTTCTTCACAGATCATTGAAGCTTCTCAATATCTCTGGTCTCATTAAACTCTTAAATTATCTGGTTTCTCTATTCTCACAAACACTCTCATGATTCTCTCTTAAACTCTTCATAATCTCTCATACTCTCTAAAGTGAAAGTTAACTCTCTCATTCACCAATTATCTTATTCTCTTGTTTCTCTATTTCCATATTCTCTGCGCTCTTTTTACCCACAAGCTCAGTCTCACTCACACTCTCAAACACTCTTATCTCTGTCTTGCATACAATCTGTCCATGAGACTCATTATCTCAGTATTTCTATTGTTAACTCTCAACCAGACTCTCACATACACTCACACACCATTATCTGTCTATTCTCACATGGTATTAGAGCTCTCAAGCTATTGAAACTCACAAGGCTTCCACAAATCAAACACAAGCTCACCCTCATTGTTGTTTCAAACCATTGGGGAAGTTTCTGTCATGTTAGTTATTCAACTCTTCAAGAGGAAGAAGACTTCAAGCATGGCGTGTCCAGAGGCTTCCCAAGGTCTATCATCCTTCCTCCTGTTCAGCATGAAGATATCTCTTGGAGAAAGAAGGTTTTGGATGTGTTTGGCAAGCAAAACACCAAACCATGTATGTACTAGCAATTTTCATGTTCTTTCCAAAATGGAGTCTCTAACTATGTTCCAGAAGGTGGCGCCTGGTAATCAAAAAGAAAGGAGGGGTCTTAAGAATGAGAGGTTCAAGGGGGAAGCACAAACGAAGAAATGGAGTTGGGTAGAGAACCCAAAATTCAATTTTTCCCAAGTTCAAGTGAAGTGAACCATGTGCCTTGGAGGTTCAATGAACCAGCTCAGGTTCCTTATTTGTAAGTTAAACCTCTGTCATCTGAATAAAGCTTGTTTCTTTATGTCTGGTTGTGTTGAGTGGTGTGTTTAGTATCTTAGAGACAGTTCAAAGTTGGTAGAGTTGTTGAACCTAGTTTATGTCCCATGATACTTAAAAGTTGTGTCTGTATTGTTCTAGGATTCTTTAAGATTGCTAGCATGGTTATGTCTAGTTTCCGTCCTAGAATCATTGTTTGTATTGGGTCTGGCCTAAGTGAGTTGTTTAGTCTCAGTTTGGGTCTTGTTGCATTGATAAAGGTCTAGGAGTGTTTCTTGGTCATGTGCTGCATTCATGGTTGTGTAACTTGATTAGATGACTTGTCTAGTCTAAACTACTGTCATAAATTGTCATTGTATTCTGTTACTGTCATATGTGTGATAAAATAGCCTAAATACCTTGTAATTGATGAGTTATCATTCATCTGCATTTAGTGAATTTTTTGCTTGGATTTGAACTGAATGAGTTTTTTTAGATTCAGTCCATTGCATCTTGTTACTCATTATGGATCAGAATTGGTGAGTTTTCAAGCTCTGATCCGAATGTGTGGTCTAATTCTTGCTGGAGTTTAAGTTATGTTTCAGGTACACAAGAGGTTCTCACTGTCCATCACCAATCCGAGACAAAGAAGAAGGCTTTGCCCATGTGTATATTCCTGGTTGTTTCAGAGCCTACACATGATGTATATTCCTGACCATGGAGAGACAGCTTGTGTGTAGAACCGGTTGACTTAAGAGCAGACTGTTTGGTTGTTGCACTCCTGGTTCAAGACACAAGAAATGAAGACTGATGGTCTAAGGCATTGGAGTAGATACAAAGCGTTGATCAGTTAGCTTAAGTGCAGGTTTTGGTACTGTTGTGCTCCTTGTTCAAGTTCAATGTTGCTCACTTCCAAGCTTGGTCCTTCACCTATACTCTCTGAATCAAGCTTGAGGAGGGGTAATGGTGAGAAATCCTGAAGGTCCAAGTCGTCCATTGCCTCACCTCAGATTTGAAGCAGGATTCAAGTGTCCAAAAGACACTCCTCATTATTCTCATTTCACCAAATGCAAGGGGAGTAAATATTGCATTTTTGAGTTAAAGTTTTAATGGTTTATGCCTTGAGAATTGATGCAAGTGTTTATGCATTATGTTATAGGTACTTGGAGGAATCTGTAGCAGAATCTGGTGGTCCCTATGTCCTTTCAACATGGCGAGTAGTCAGAAGAGAGGGGAAGACACAACTGGCCTTAAGAAGAGTTCCAAGATGATGGTGTGCACAAGTGGTGGAGTTCACTCTTTCACAACAAGTTAGGCCATGATCCAGAGCCTAAGGACTCCACCATGAGTTATCTGAAGTTCCTTAAGCTAACTGGTCAATCCTTAGGCTCACTGGCCAATCCTCAGGCCTTTTTTAACTCAACTCTTTTCCTTAGCTGGTTTTGTCCCAAATGGGTTTTCTGGCTAAGGTTTTTAATGAGGGAGAGCTTCTTCAAATATTCTAGCTTCTCCAAGTATCTCATATGGTCAAGCTTGAGGGGGAGTGTTGGAATGAAGAAGGAAGAAGCATCAGTGAGTTTGATCGAGCCGTCTCTGCAAAAATTGTGTGAAGATAATGATGTGCAAAGTTTGTACAAAAGATTATTTTGCACAAGAAAGATATGAATGTGCAGAGTTCGGGTCAGCCTCATATCATCCAAAGATCAATGTGCAAAACAAGGGTTGAAGAAAATCGTTGGTGCAGAGTTTGCGCAAAAGAATCAAGACCAATGGGGATAGTTTGGGTGATCTTTATGTCGGCCAAGAAAGAAGAGAAGTGTTTGGCGCCAAAGTGTTCTGTTTGGATTCTAACCTAAATCACATGTTGCCTTGGCCAAAGAGCTGTTGGGTCAGGTCACTTTCACTCCATCAGGTCGTGCCACTGCCATACCATACTGTCCCAGCCGTGCCCCTTCTGATTTCCCCACAATATTATTTGTTTACTCATTCTCGGTTTTGTCAGTGGTTTAATGTGTTTGTTTGTCTTGTAACTTTGGCTATAAAGCCATAACTCATGTATCAAAAAATTAGTCAAGCGGAACAAGGGAGTTCCCCTTTCTTATTCACCATTCTATGGTCTCATTAAACTCTCTATTCTCTGGTTTCTCTATTCTCACAAACACTCTCATCATTCTTTCTTAAACTCTTCATAATCTCTCATACTCTCTGACGTAAAAGTTACTCTCTCCTTCACCAATTTTCTTATTCTCTCATTTCTCTATTCTCCATATTCTCTGCTCTCTTACTACCCATGAGCTCAGTCTCACTCACACTCTCAAACACTCTTATTCTCTTTCGTGCATACAATCTGTACAGCAGACTCATTATCTTTGTTTCTCAGTCTTTCTCTTGTTCACTCTTAACCAGACTCTCACACACCATTCTCTATCTAATCTCACAAAAAAAGAGGCTCCCTTGGTCCATTTACCTCACATGCTTTCCCCTTGGTCGAAATCCCTTGTTGTATTCAGTCTCTCTGTTATCTCTCTCAATTCTCTCTCTCTCTAATCTCTTAATCTCTGTTACAAACAATCTTAATCTTAATCAACAGTGATTACAAAGGTGGGGTGAAATGTGTACGGACCAAACCCCAGTCCGTACACATCCATGGAGGAACCTTGCATCCCAAGTCAAGAAGAAGTTATGAGGATGAAGACGGATGGCAACTTGAGAGGATCAGGCGAGATACCCTTTTCTGCTTATCGTTTATGGATAAGGTTGAGTCTTATCCAGACTGGAAAAGAAAAGCAAGAACCTGGAACTGATCTATCGACTGGTTGAAAAGCAATGGTGGCTCATATTTTGCCAAGCTCTTCATTTAGGCGTCCAACAAGTGACTGCCTGGCCGAGCATTTTTGGCCAAGTGTTTTGAATTGGGTGCTCCTTTTGTTTGACTCCACATGCTTACTTTGAATTCTTGTAAACTCTTGTTGCCTTCATTTCTCTATATAAACCATGTAATATCGAGTCTAATGAATAAGCTGAATTAAGGGGGGGGGGTTCTCCCCTTTCTTCTTCATAATCTCCTAGTCTCTTTAGTCTCTCTAGTCTCCCTAACTCTAAGTCTCTCATAAAATCCTTCTCGCATCAGTCTCTCTCTCATTTCGAATAGAACAAGATCTCATCTTCCCCATTGGGGTTTCTCTCACTCACACAACCAGAAACTATGTAAAACTTTCAGAAACGTGGTGTCTTTGGCATGATGGGTTCAAGGAGAAAGGCCACACAAAGAAGGAGATATTGGTTGTTAAACCAGCTGTGAAAATTTCAAAGCTCAGGTTGTGTGTGTGATGAGCAAGCCAATAAGGCTGAGAGATTTTGAAATGGAGAAGAGAATGGTCTAATGTAAGCAAGTGTTTACTTGAATACAAATCAGAGAATAAGAGAGATTAAAGAGAGATTTGTGTATAAGAAAGGGAGAGATTAAGGGAAACATATTCAAGAAAACTTATTTATTATTATTAAGGAGAGGGGAATCACCTTACCCACTTGGTTTCGAAATTACAATGACACAGCCTTATATTGGCTTTAAAAAGACATAAATCATAGCCCTAAATCAAATGGTTGATAATACTTGAAGTAGTGGACGACAAGGATGGAGTTTGGGTGAATCTGAGTGATGGTTGATGATTGGAGGAGAGTTCTTGTTAAAAGGAAGGCTGGCTTCTTATTGGCTTCTCATAGGCGCCAATGAACAGGTCCACTCAAAGGTCCAGATACATAGTCCAGGCTGCTCTTCCTTTGCATCAAGTGACAGCCTCTTTTGGACATCATCTTTTGGGAAGCCTTGACCAGCATATTCTTTGGCATCTTTTTCTTGGCTCAGATTGTGCCACACGACCAGAACCCAACTCCTTTTTGGAATCAGCTTGCCCAAGGCATCTTATTGATACCATTTTGATTCCACATGATCAAAACCATTTGGGTAAGTCCCAAGCTTTGCACGGACCACCAGGGAGTGTATGGACAGGTTATAGTCCGTACACTTTTGCCCAATTTTTGTACAAAGGTCAAAACACTTCAAATGGTCGAGTGGCAATGTTATGGGTCAACCATGGTCCATACGGATCCGTACGGTCCTTAAAGTCCATACAAGTATGTACAGAATCCGTACTGTTCGCCCTATTTTTGCACACTTGACCATTTGATCCCAAATTGTTCCTAAAATCCCTCCTGGACTTGTCCCTAACTTTGCACCTGCTTCAGGACACTTCTTGACACATTTAATCACTAATAAAGCCTTCTTAGACAATCTCCGGACTTTCTCAAAATTTTCACAAGACCCAAACCTCACCCAATCTCATCCTTTGACTCCATTTCCATTCTTCAAGTTAACACTCGCCCTCAAGCTTGACTATAGGTGATCCTTAGGCAACCTTGGAACCTTGAAGAATCCCCTCATTAAAAACCTCACTAAAGAAAACCCTTTTTGAGATAAAACCTTGATGAGGGAAAAAGAGTAGGTTCCTAAAGGCCTTGGGATTGGCCAGTGGGTCTTTGTGTCTTAGCATCAGTGTGATGGACAAAAATACCCTAGATCACTGCTCAACATGTGATGCAATGTTGAACAACACTTCATTGCACATCACCACACTTTCTCGGACCTCTTCTTTGGACTGGCTTGTGTCTTCCCTTTACTCATGGCTTTTTGCCTTCTCCATCATGTCATAAGAGAGTAAAATCATGACATAAAAACTATAGATTAAAAACAAAACATATGATAAATAGATAGAGTCTTCTTTTAGGCTTGGACCGAGATTAGGACTTATGAAATGTGTAAAGCAGCTTGTGGTCTCGTTAAAAACCTTCCTCCGTAAAACCTCTTTGGGACAAAAAATGAGAGCAAGGAAAAGAGCACACACAAGTACTTTGCCTAAGTACTAATTCAGCTTGATCTGGAGGTAGCTTGAAACGTGATCAACGTATCTCGGAACATCAAGCTTTTTCCAAGAAGTTCTTCTTGTTTCCAAATGAGCCTAAGTAACCCTCCAATGGCTCCATTCCTTTTCTTGGTTCTAGATCAAGCCATGGGAACTTCTGGAATGGCTAAGACATCTTCATCATTTGGTTTGTCCATGATCTCTTCAGGTTGAGGTTCATGCTTCTGTTCCTTGGTGCTTTCCATGATCACATCATTTATGCACACAAAAGCTGCCTCATGGTTCGAAAACAAGGTGTTGCAGGCTCTTGATAAACCTCATATACTCCACTAGGCTAGTCTTAATCCATACAGAAAGTTTGGTTAGTAGATCACAAGAAAAAAAATTAAATGACTACACCTTCTTCAACCATACTTGTAATTGCAGATTCATGAGCTTTAAGTGATCCATTAAGCACTCCTACTTCAGCTTGGTTTTGACAAGGCACGTTATCACATATAACTAATGATCTCGCCTCTTGTTTCATATGGGTCTCCAAGTTGTCTGCTTGACAAAGAGTGGGTTGTTCTGATTCAAACTCTTATTCTCTCTCACCCTATTATCCTGTAGTTTTTTCTTTCCTCCCTGCTGGTTCCCTCTATTAACAACTTAGCTCATCATCTCTTGATGTTGGACATGCGACTAACCTCCATAGCAATGAGTAGGTGTTCCTTGAGCTGTGTTCTTTTCAATTCATCAAGATATGCTTTATGTAGATGCAAATTTCTTTGTGCCCCGCGACCATGTAGGTATTTGGCTCATCTCTGGCTGACCTGGGTCGTGCCCAAGCTGAACAGATGGACTATGAAACTGCTTCAAATCAGTTTGAACATACCTCTTAGCTACAAACCTTTTCTTCATGACAGCCTTCATCTCATACCAAGAAGAAATCTGTTGCTCTCCATATAGTCTTCTAGTGTTAGCTAACTGATACCACCAGTCAAGTGCATATCCACATATTCCAGTAGTTGCTAGCTGAACTTTTTAATATGATGTGCTTCTATTGCAGTTAAAGATTGAATCTGTATCCTTTTTTCCCTTCTAAGTATGTATCTAGATCAAACTCGCCAAAAAGAGTGGAATCTGGACAACTTTTTATCTTCTCTACAACAACTCCTTAGTTGCTTTCCTCCCAACCTTCTTCTCATTGTTTCTATTGATTCCAAAAGAATACATGGAAGATCTGCTTGGTATTGGATAGATTTTGTGCTCCTGGGGTAGAATTTCAAACCCTAACCATCAAGTGGCTCTGATACCACTTGGTATGGCCCTGGAATGGCTGTGTCTCCCTAGATCACTTGAAGGAGTCATGGGTGAAGGATAGAAGATGGTGATGGACTTTACCTTCAAGCTATGGACTCTTCAGAGGTTATTTTCTGCTCCTGTGACACAGGATAACCCTTCTTGGTGTCTAGGATGAATCACAGAAGATCACTCTTCTTATTGTGATTAAAGTTGTTCACACATGAACAAGATAGAGATGTCTCCTTAGAGACGATTGTTTGTGCCAAAGATTTACTTAATTGAATAATAGTTGAACGTTTACATAAATAAGAAAGACCAAAACAAAATTCTAAGCTAGAAACCCCTAAACCTAAACCATATCGGTTTGTGAAAACCAAATCCTAATTTTAATTGGTTTATAAGAAACAAATATATTTGTAATTGGTTTTCCTTAAATAAAGGCAAAATACATTAAAATAAAGTAATAATATCTTTAAAAACGTGCATAGACAAAATATGGGTCACGGTGGTCGATCCTTTATTTTTATGGCCGATATGACCGTTTTCGGCCAAGTCTTTATTGGGCTCGCTCCACATGAATCCAAGCCCGACCAAGTTGCTTCTTATACTCATCGGGATGATGCAAATGCTCCTTTTGTTCCATTTTCCAGCTCTGGTTCTTCATCTTCCATTTCAAAGCCATTTCTCAACCATATCGGTTTTAAGAGTCCAATTCTGGATCATGACTGCTTTTCCATTCCATTTACTTTCCAACCAGCTTCCTTTCACCCATTTCCTGGGCAATTAGATTGCATAGCAAGTTGTCTATACTGGTTCATAGTCATTCCTTTCTATATAAAGGACACATCAAGCCCCATAGCCTTCTCTCGGTCCAATAACTTATGAATCGAGCCGATAAGCTCTGAAATAAGCCCACCAGGTCGTGTTGACACCCATTGCCTTTCTGGTACATGGATTGGCTTCCAAATATTCAGTTTTAAGCTGATCCAGTCAAACCATTCCCTCCTCCTTTGAAATGATTTGTCCTCAAATCCAGCTCTTCAAGGAGGAATGGACAATCCAATCTCAACTTCTTTGTTTCTCTTTGGACCAGGATGTTGTTTAATCCTTCTTGCATGTTTATATTCCCTCCAGGCTCAAACACAAAGATTTGTAAAGCCTTCACACTTTCTAGATGCTTCGCTGGACTATGCACATGACAACCAACTCTTAGAGCTAGCAAATTTTGCTCCTTGTTTAGCTCAGATCTCATTTCTTCTAATTGAGCCTCTCTCCATTAATAACAAACACAATCCTTGATCTTAGACTTCTGGGAACGTGATCCCAACTTAGACTCACCAGAAACTACCATTGGCTCTTCCTGTTCATGCAAGAGCCATTCCAAATAAAGCTTCAATGCTGTTGCTATTTGGATCAGAGTGATGTTGGTGCTTTTATGCACACAAAACCTCCCTCCTGGTTCGAAAACAAGGTGCTCCATGCCCTTGATAAACCTCATATGCTCCATTAGGCTAGTCTGATTCAATACATAAGGTTTGGTTAGTAGATCACAAGAAAAATATTCAATGACTACACCTTCTTCAACCATAGTTATAATTGCAGATTCATGAGCTTTAAGTGATCCATTAAGCACTCCTACTTCAGCTAGGTTTTGACCAGGAACGTAATCCCATATAACTAATGATCTCTCCTCTTGTTTCATATGAGTGTCCAAGTTGTCTGCTTGATAAAGAGTGGTTGGTTCTGATTCAAACTATTGGTCTCTCTCACATTGTTTTGCTGCAGTTTCTTCTTTCTTCTCTTCTGTTTCGTTTTGGAATCAACTTAGCTCATCATCTCTTGATGCTGGACGTTGGACTGACCTCTGTTGTTGGTTATTCATTATAGCAGTGAGTAGGTGTTCCTTGAACTGTGTTCTTTTCAATTCATCAAGATATGCTTTATGTAGCTGCAAATTTCTTTGTGGCCCGCAACCATGTAGGTATTTGGCTCATTTCTAGCTGAACTGGGTCGTGCCCTAGCTGAACTAGATGGACTATGAAACTGCTCCCAATCAGTTTGACCATACCTCTTAGCTACAAACCTTTTCTTCATGATAGCCTTCATCTCATACCAAGAAGAAATCTGTTGCTCTCCATATTGTCTCCTAGTGTTAGTTGTTTGATACCACCATTCAAGTGCTTATCCACATAATCCAGTAGTTGCTAGCTGAACTTTCTTCTCTGCTGTTCTTCTATTGCAGTTAAAGATTTAATCCGTATCCTTTTTTCATTCTAAGTATGTATCTGGATCAAACTCGCCACTGAAGGGTGGAGTCGGGATCACTTGAAGGGGGTGTGGGTGAAGGATAGAAGAAGCTTATGGACTTTACCTTCAAGCTATGGACTGTTCAGAGGTTATTTTTCTGCTCATGTGACACATGATATCCCTTCTTGGTGTCTAGGATGGATCACATAAGATCACTCTTCTTATTGTGATAAAAGTTGTTCACACATGAACAAGATAGAGAAGTCTCCTTAGAGACGATTGTTTGAGCCAAAGCTTTCTTTTATTGAATAATGGTTGAATATTTACATGGAGGCTCTTGGTTACATAAATACGAAAGACCAAAAAGAAATTCTAAGCTAGAAACGCGTAAACCTAAACAATATCGGTTTGTGAAAAGAAAATCCTAATTCTAATTGGTTTATAAGAATCAAATATATTCGTAATTGGTTTTTACTTAAATAAAAGGCAAAATACATTAAAATAAAGTCCTAATATCTTTAAAAACGTGCATAGACAAAAGATGCCCATGGTGGTCGATGAAGTTGCTTCTTATACTCATCGGGATGATGCAAATGCTCCTTTTGTTCAATTTCCAGCTCTGGTTCTTCATCTTCCATTTCCAAGCCATTTCTTAACCATATCGGTTTTAAGAGTCCAATTCTGGATCATGACTGCTTTTCCATTCAATTTACTTTCCAACCAGCTACCTTTAACCCATATCCTGGTCAATTATATTGCATAGTAGTCCTCAATGCTGGTTCATAGTCATTTCTTTCTCTATAAAGGACACATCAAGGCCCATAGCCTTCTCTCGTTCTAATAACTTATGAATCGAGCCGATAAGCTCTGAAATAAGCCCATTAGATCTTGTTGTCACCCATTGCCTTTCTGGTACATTGATTGGCTTCCAAAAATTCAGTTTTAAGCTGATCCAGTCACACCATTCCCTCCTCCTTTAAAATGATTTGTCCTCAAATCCAGCTCTTCAATGAGGAATGGACAATCCAATCTCAAATTCTGTGTTTCTCTTTGGACCAGGATGTTGTTTATTCCTTCTTGCATGTTTATATTGCCTCCAGGCTCAAACACAAAGATTTGTAAAGCCTTCACACTTTCTAGATGCTTCGCTGGACTATGCACATGATAACCAACTCTTAGAGCTAGCAAATTTTGCTCCTTGTTTAGCTCATATCTCATTTCTTCTAATTGAGCCTCTCTCCATTAATAACAAACACAATCCTTGATCTTAGACTTCTGGGAACATGATCCCAACTTAGACTCACCAGAAACTACCATTGGCTCTTCCTGTTCGTTCAAGAGCCATTCCAAATAAAGCTTCAATGCTGCTGCTATTTGGATCAGAGTGATGTTGGTGCTTTTATGCACACAAACGCTCCCTCCAGGTTCGAAAAAAGGTGCTCCACGCCCTTGATAAACCTCATATGCTCCATTAGGATAGTCTGATTCAATACATAACGTTTGGTTAATAGATCACAAGAAAAATATTCAATGACTACAGCTTCTTCAACCATAGTTATAATTGCAGATTCATGAGCTTTAAGTGTAATAAGATCCTAGGAAGGCTCTGGGTCTGGGAAGAGGGATCAAGTGATAATCCTCGCGAGAATGAATCAGAAGACTCGAATCCTCCAAGGCGTGTGGGATGAATGGTAACACAAGAAGCTGCGGAAAGGCTCCTTGATACTCCTAGGCAACTAGATCGGATATTACACACCAAATAGAAGCCCTTAAGGTTCTGGATATGACACACCAGAGATTCTTCGACTCAAAGAGAAGAGAGAACGAGAGAGATTGATAAAAGACTGCTTATATAGAATGATGGATGCAAGGGTTTAAACAGAAACCAAGGAACAAGCTCCTTAGGTTTCGAAAACTTAATAACATAAAAAATAGATTAAACATAACATAAGGTAAATAGATAGAGTAGTCTTCTTAGGCTTGGACCGATATTAGCACCTAGGAGATGTGTTAAAGCAGCTTGTGG
>CAJHQP010008087.1:0-28786 GCA_905132765.1 Moricandia arvensis
AGAGTGAATTTGGGGGTGAGAGAAGTGTTTTGGGTTTGATATTTTTGGTTTGGGATTGTAGATACATAACTAGGGAAGGGTTAGAACATGGAAGTGAATACTTGTATGCATGAATTGTTCTTCTTCTTCTTACTTTTGCAATAGCTTATGCATCCCTTTTTCATGAGTGAAAAACCCTAAGGAAATTGAGCAAACTCCACTTTATATGTCATCTTAGCCTCTTTAGCACCTGGCCCTTTAGTTTGTGATTTAAGTTGATTGAGAGAGTTCACTAAACACTTAATGAATGTTAAAGAGTTGAGTTACATTGGTTTCTTGCTATTACATTGAAAGTTTAGCTCTAAGGCATTGCATGAGTAATGAGTATGGCTAACTCTTTTAAAGTAGAGATCATTGGTGCACTTTAAAACTACTTTGATGGATATTGAGTCGAATGCTTTTGTTGGTACTCTAAGGTTTAAGTTTTCATTTTAAAGTATTTCCTCATCTTGTTCTTGAATGTTTACTTGTGGACAAGTAAAGAGCAAGTTTGGGGGAGTTGATATCTCTTGATTTTGTTAAGTTTTAGATTCATATTTTAGTTCATTATTATCATTTTAGGTTGCATTTAGGTCTTTATATTGCATTTGCATGCATAATTGCATTTGACAGGGTTTAGATTGAACAATTGGAAGTTTAAGGCGAAAATCAAGGGTTAAATTGTACATTATGGAAGTTTGGGGTTAAAATGTGATGTTAACAAGAGGTCAGGGACTAAGGTTGCAAATCCAGAATATCGCATGGGCTAAATTGCACGATTAGAACTTTTGGGCTGATTACGCGAGGACGTTTCTGCACATTCAATAGTCTTGGGGTCAATTCGTAATTGTCCAGAAGCTGAAGGACCTGTTTTGCAAATAATGTACCTCCAATCCCTGCTCCATATCTGGATGGTGTAGCGGGATGCAGTGGCCGCTACACAGAAGAAAAGTCACTATTGACCGGTTTATTCCGGTTTGACTTGGTTTATGGGATCAAACCAGCTCGAGTTTTTACCCTCTTACATATAGTTTTAGCCCCCAAAACCCTGGAGGATCTCATTTTCTCTCTAAGACTTTGTTTCATATTGTAAAACCTTGAATCTTTGTTGATTTCTAAGGAAGTACTTCATCTTATCTTGTTTCTCTTACATGATTAACCTTGAATCTCACATAGATTTAAGGTTTATCATGGAGTTTATTGAGTAAACATTCTTAGATTCATGGGTTAAGTAGATTATGGTGATTAGGTGAATGTTTAGGATGATTCTTGCTTGATTAACTTTGTTCTATGGCTTATTAGGTGATTTTAATGCTAGGTTAAGGTTGGGAAACCTAATCTAGATCATAAGTAGTTTCACGCCCGGAAGGTGTTCGATGAAATGCTTGAACAACCTAGTATTGTCCTATACATGCTTGGCCAACGGGAGTTGTTGTCAAGATGTTTAGTGGTTAGTAGACTTGTGTTTTATGCATGCTTGATTGGGTAAGGCCAACGGGAGTTGATGTCTAATTCATGATTAGCATAGGGGCTATTGTCACGGGAGTGGATTAGTCTATTTGAACGAGATTTAGACCTATAGACTTGTTGATTGTTTTGTTTGAGCATCCTAGATTGAATCTTGATCACCCGATATCGATGATCTTGCCCATGGATCTATCCTTAGCTATTGATTTAAAGTTTGATTCTTGCACTTGTTTCTTGTTTGAATTTGAGATCACTTTGTTCATAATTCTAGGAGTTTAGTTTGTTACAAATCATCAATCTTCCCTTGTTTGCTTAGATTAGGAAATTTTGTGTATTCTTAGTGTTATAGATCACTAGTTCTCTGTGGATTCGATCCTAAAGTGCTGCATCGATATACCATTCGATTGTGGTAGCGTGCACTTAGGTTAATTGGCCTGTGGTAAAACGCAGAACATCAATTAACCGGTAGTCAAGTTATTATAAACCAATAACCGGATTTGCGTGATCACATTTAAAGTTTGGACTAAAGTGACTGGCTAGCTGGAAAGAGCCAAATATAGGTCAAACATTAACATATAAAATTAAATTGTATCAAACTCAACCGCCTTATAAATGCAAAATGCAATGCAGCTATAACCAAATTAAAGACGATGCATTTATTATATTTGCATCAAGGACCGAAAGCATATTACAAAAAGGAAAATAAAGGTATATACTGTATGGAATATCAGAAAAATGAGAATATTAGTTTTAAAAAAATATATCTATATATTAAAAACTAAAGAGATGCATGCAAAAGCCTCTGTAATAAATTTATTGAACTAAGCCATGGACCATATGGCGATCTCTCTTTAAAACTGACACAGAGTAGAGAACCCATCTGTACAAAATAGAAACAACCCATTTTCAAATATTTATAATATTTAACAGATAAATGTTTATAGCTTTGATCGACCAACGCCTTAGTTTGAAGGCTTTACTAGGTAGTTGCACAAAAACATATAAATAGAGATTTGTGTATATAAATCTTATGTTATTTCGAATGCAATTGGTTAATAATGGTACCACAAGAAAGTAATTTATCTATTATGAATCTAATAATTGAACTTATGCAAAATGTTAACAAAAACACAATAAAAACATATATCATAATTTATCAAATGGTTAAGAGCTGGTTAGACTCGGTGTAGAGAGATACCTTCTCGGAGAGAGCGTCTTGGACGACAAGAACGTCGGAAGTAATGGCGGATATGACTTCTCCGGTGGAAGCTTCGGTATCAAATAAACTTATGTCTTGACTTAACATTGACCGAAGATAAGCTCTCCTCATTTTTGCCGCTTGTCTCTCTCCCGTATGCATCCAACATGCAACCTCTGTTTCCATTTATATATATTTTTATTTACTATAAATGAAGTATGAAATTTTTTAAAAAATTGCTTGAATTTAATAAATGTTTATTTACCTAACCATGAAGAGAACAGTATAGCCACACTCAGATATACAAAATCCAACGAGTACTGCACCAAGTAAATACATATTAAAACCGAACAATCATAAATCATAAATAAAAACTATAATTAGGGTTTCAAGTACATATTAATTTCAATGTCCTAACAAGAAATTTTTTTGTAGGTAAGGTAAAGTTCTATTCAGTTTCCTAATAATCAGCCGAAGAATCTAAATGTTTTAGCTACACATAAAGATTTAGAATAACGAGTTGAGTAGTAGGGAAAATAAAATAAAAACCTTGGCAACTTTGTGAGAGGCTAAGTGTGGATAGAGATAAGCTAGACCAATAATGTTGATGAGTTTGCCAAAGAAAATGAAAAAGACCGGAACGGAGGCGCCGTGAATGCACGCGCCGATTGATCCTAGAGTCATGAGAACGCAGTCGTAGAAATCAGCAAAGGAGAAGAGCTTAAGAAGTGACACCTTAGGTGTGGCCTTCTGCTTCTCCTTCTTGGTCGCCGGATCACTGGACGCCTCCATGTTCACCGGAAAGAGTACTGTGTTTAGTTTTTGGAGAGGAAGAGTGATGAAAAAGAAGACAAAATAAATAGAGAGAGAAGTTAATTAAGAGGTGAAGTGGTTAGAGAGCAAGAAGATGAGAGAGAGAGGAGACATTAAATGAATAAGACCAAGTTTATCGGTTTCAGCGTGAATTGTTTGGTGTGTATACTCGCTTTATTTTGAATTGTTTATAATCTTTTCATTGATTATATTGACAATTAGTATTAGTTTGGTTCACGGTAAAGCTAATGAATCAGAAGGGTTAATACGGGTGTACGAGTTTGCGTTAGTTGTGATGATGACTGGTGAAGTTATGATGTGGTGGGGTCTAGTTCTCGATCATAACATGTTCTTTTTTGGCTGCTTTGGATAGTGAAGTGACCAAGTCTAAGGGTTATCGACGCAGTTGTTACGTATCACGTATGAGACGACGTCTCCATATGTTCTCTTGATTCTACTTTTTCACATGCTTTTTCCATCTTAGTTAGGTCAAAATGGTTGTGTTTGGAAACTATTTAAAGTAAAAAAAAAAAACAAGTTAATAATCTTAATATAGGTGCTAACTTGTTAACGTATCTAGAATCCGACTGTAAAGTATAGTCTTTTCCAGAAATTTTAAGTTCAAAAACGACTAAAAACAACAAACTAAAAGGACATAAGAACATCAAAGTATGGCCTCCGACCAATAACCCGACATTTAACCAAAAGATGGTCGCATTAAACGCAATTATAACCATCACTCCGGTTACGACTATTGACACCGCCTATAATCGAAGAAGACGAGGCGATATAATCATATATAAGGATAACGGAAAACAGCCACACCCTATGTTATATATCAATCACCATCGTATATTGTAAATTTAATAAGATTTTTACATGATCATTTAGAAATTGAAAAACAAGGAAATCAAATCTCCTTATCTTAAGATTTTTAATTCCAACTCGAACGGCTTGTTTCTGTTGACATATTTATAACATTGATGTGACGATTTTAATTTTAAATTTATTAAAATGCTAACAATAATGCGTTTGTGTTAGCAAAACAAAACAAAACAATAATGCATGTGTATGGCTCATTTTGGACTAACTATTGCATTTATGTCAGTGAAAATGACGTATTTGAGCCGTTTACTAAAGGTCTAACTCAAATAATTTTTGTAGTTAATTTTGTGTGCTGGTTATTTGACACATTAAGAGCTCGTTATTAGCGATTATAGATACATCATACATGTAGTATTGTAGTATGCAGATAGATGTTTGTCCGAGATAAGGCTTACTAACGACTTGATGGTGTTTAGTGTCATGCGAGCTTTAGATTGCTGAACAATTTGAGTTCGAAAACACTCAATTACATTATTTCGTGTGGCAATGCAGATATGAATTCATTGTTTCGAATTCATTTAAACACTCAGAGAAATTGTCCATCCGTAAGTTTCACTTCCACAAGAAATTAGTCTGAGTCATTCCAATAGCCATTGACACTCTCAGATTAATTAAAATTGATATATTAAGCAATGACCTCTATCTTCTTTAATGATCACATTAGCCCGTGGCAGCCCTAGAGAATATGTTTTTTTTTTGGGTCTAATAGAGAATCTGTTGTATGTTCATAAAAATCGTTAGAGTCCCATGCTGATCATATTAGCCATGCAGTGATATACATGAAGCCACAGAGAATGTGTTTTATGTTCACAATAATTTTGAGTGTTAAAACCTTACCGATCCGATGTTCACGCAAATGTAATTTGAACTAAATTTAATTTTAAAATAACGAGTCAAAAACTAACTCCATGGACCAAGGAGAAAAAAGCTCTCCGTCTAATTAAAACAATAACCAAAAACGCTCTTAAATCAAAATTTTCAAAAGAACAAAACACAAATCTTGATTGGCTTTGAGGAGAACACAAGCCATGGATTCATTAAGAGGCCAAGGTGGGATTCAGATGCTTTTAACTGCTGAACAAGAAGCTGGCAGGATCGTTTCAGCTGCTAGGACCGGTATAGTCTTTCTCATTAACGGTTTCTAGGCTCAATTAGTAAAACTTTCCTTCTGAATCCTTTTTTTTATATGAATGAATCGATGTTCAGCAAAACTAGCAAGAATGAAGCAAGCTAAAGATGAGGCTGAGAAGGAAATGGAAGAGTATCGGTGTCGACTAGAAGAAGAGTATCAGACACAAGTTACTGGGGTATAATAATCAGCACAAAATAAAATAAAATAAACTAGATACTGAGAAATGATTTGTACTCATTCTTTACATTTTGTTTCAGACGGAACAAGAAGCAGCTGCAAAACGTTTAGAAGAGGAGACAGACGGCAGGATTGAGAACCTTAAGGAATCTAGTTCAAAGGTCTCTAAGGAGATTGTCAAGATGCTCATCAAGTATGTTACCACTACTGGAGCATGATCGATGCTCAATATATACACTCACCCCCAAGAAAGTGGTGGCTCGAATAAAAAATAATGTGCACCCTTCCGTTTTATATTATTCACGGTGTCTAGTTTTTTTTTGTTCAAACGCCTAATAATATTTTCTAAACAATAACTATTTAGCGGAAACAACAAATTTGGTGGTCTAAAGATATTATAACCATGTCTCTAAAGAAAAAAGTGGCCATCAACAAGAGAAATGAGCGTTTCGAATAGAACATGCAATGATATATATGTGTGACCAGTGAGTCAGTGGACCTAGTAAGAATCAGTAAAGATTGAACGAGATGAGTGAGTGCCAATGGTACTAACAAATATGACCAAGAATGCAATGATCAATGAGGATTGAATCGAGATGCAATGAAAAACAACAAAATATAATTTTTATTGTAATTCAACTCTAATACTATATATCACCATTCGAAATATCTTTGTCACCAATATGATAACAGATGTACAATAAAATAATTCTTTGTACTACTTAGAAAATTACACATAAACAAGTGGATTGCATTGACGTTTCTTTTTTTTTTTTTTAAAAAAAAAAGTGGATTTCATTTTGACATACAAATACATAAAAGTATATGGATAATTAAGGTTGTGATTCTATATATACCAAATTATGAATGATAATTTTCTCAACTGGCATTAGATTATAGGAATATACGAATATTTGCTCACATTAAGACAAAATATTGATCTGCTAGATGAGATACTATTTCGATACAATATTAAATGTGAAAATGTCAAAAAAAAAAAAGACCAGATAATTAATTAATATTCCGTTGCGAACGTCATGGTGAGGCAAGAGAGAGAGAAGAGGGGAGCTTGTGGAAAAGTCTGTTATGGTGTTCTGTTCTGTTCTGTTATTTTTTTTAACATACATTGTGTTCTGTTTGTTACAAGGCTGCTAACAGAAGCATATACCAAACTCGGTCTTCTTCTTCAACCCTTATCTATTGCTTTCTCTCTCTCTCCTTTTCTCGCTGATCCATGGCAACTTTTCATAGCTTCCGGAAAGCTGTAAAGGAGCCCTTAAAGATTCCACAACCGTCAGCATCGCTAAGGTCAACAGCGACTTTAAGGTCTGGTTACATTTCCTCTTCTTGAAAACATTCTCTTAAAATGATAACACATGACTTGATTTGAGATATAATGGCAAATAGGATTTGGATGTTGCTATCGTCAAAGCCACAAACCACGTCGAATCTGCTCCCAAAGAACGTCATATTCGCAGTAATAGTTTCTCTCTTCTGAATTGGTTTATGATGATTATGACTTTCTGATTCGTTAAGAGTTTTCTATTTTTTTGTAATCTTTCTACAGAAATATTCTCTGCAACATCTTTGGCACGACCACGAGCAGATGTTGCTTACTGCATTCACGCACTAGCCAAAAGACTATCCAGAACTCACAATTGGGTTGTGAGTCTTCACTTAAACATGAACTTTCTCTTTAGATAGACTGCTATAAATTGCTTTTATCAACACACGCAGGTGGCGATTAAGGTTTTAATAGTCATTCACAGAACATTAAGAGAAGGTGATCCAACATTTAGAGATGAGCTTGTCAATTATTCACACAGAGGACATATACTTCGTATATCTAACTTCAAAGACGATACAAGTCCTCTAGGTATAAATGATAATAACAAACCTTTGCATATGCTAATTGAAACATTTATTGATCACTTGCATGGATGTTTCAGCTTGGGATTGTTCTGCATGGATTAGAACATACGCGCTTTTCCTAGAAGAGAGGCTTGAATGCTATCGTATTTTGAAGTATGATATAGAAGCAGAACGTTTACCAAAAGGTTCTTCAGGTGCATCTTCAAAGGTTTGTTCTGTAGCTTCTCATCATTTTAAAACCCACAAAAAAGATATAAGAATTAAAACTAATAATGTTTATATCACAAAATCATTTTGTTCAGAACGTGGATTTCAATGCTTCTTATAGAACAAGAATGCTATCTAATGAAGAACTGCTAGAGCAGTTACCTGCTTTGCAGCAGCTTCTTTTCAGACTTACCGGTTGTAAGGTAAAGTTATATATCAATTTTTTTAAAAACATTTTACAAACGAATGGTTTCTTAATATGTTTTCAGCTTTGCAGCCTGAAGGAGCAGGTTATAGCAACTACTTAATCCAATATGCTCTTGCATTAGTGCTTAAAGAAAGCTTCAAAGTATACTGTGCCATTAATGATGGAATCATTAATCTTGTAGACTTGGTTTGTATAAATCTCTTTTCTCTAGTTTAGTATCAATTTGCATTTAGGATGCTACTAACGTGTATATATGTCTCTGCTCTCTATCTGTAGTTTTTTGACATGTCCAGACATGATGCAGTTAAAGCTCTAAATATTTACAAAAGAGCTGGCCAACAGGTACGAGTTTATAGACTTAGTACCAATCTTCATTAAGCTTAACTCTTAAAAAGGTTTTTTTTCACTGTACAGGCTGAGAACCTGGCTGATTTTTATGAATACTGCAAGGGTTTAGAGCTGGCAAGGAACTTTCAGTTCCCAACATTGAGACAGGTTCACTCTAAAACCATTTTGTGTTATGCTATATGAGACTGATCAGCTCATAAGACCTAATATCTAAAACTTGTTTCAGCCTCCTCCGTCTTTTCTTACAACAATGGAAGATTACATTAGAGAAGCGCCTCAAAGTGGTTCTGTACAGAAAAAGCTGGTACATAGTTTTATCTCAAAACTTATTTAGTTGAAGTCCATTAGCAATTTTATTTATGATTGGCATTTTGATATTCTAACAGGAGTATCAGGAAAAAGAGGAGGAAGAAGAAGAACAAGAAGATGAAGAAGAACAGTCTGCTCAGCCTGAAGAACCTGCAGAAACCGAAAATAAAACTGAAAACACTGAAGGAGACCAGCCGCTTATCGAAAAAGAAAAAGAGGAGAAAGAGCAAATAGAAGAAGATACTAAACCTTCTTTCTTGATAGACACGGATGACTTGCTGGTGAATCTTCTTTCTACATATTATGTAATGTGTATTGACATCTCTTTTGGCTAAAGTCTCAAACCCCCTTCACTCTTTTCTCTCCTTCACAGGGCCTGAGTGAGATAAACCCAAAAGCCGCAGAGATAGAAGACCGCAACGCATCGGCTCTAGCAATATATCCACCAGGTAGCCAACACAGCCACAATATATCTTTAGTGTTGACGTTGTTAAACATTATTGGAGGAAGAAACTAAGATGGTGAACTTGTTATTGGTCTCTCTACAGGTCATGAAGCTCCAGGTCCATCCAATAGTTTAAGCTTAATAGAAACTGGTGGATCCGGTTGGGAACTAGCACTGGTCACTCCTCAAAACAACAACAACAACAACATTCCTCGCCCTGCTGCTGACACCAAACTTGTAATTAAGTCTAACACCGAATCTATCTTGATTTGAAACTCTCTACTTTTACTCTCAAAACTCACATGGGTTTTGTTGCTGGTTCTCTCTTGTTGTGTGTTTATAGGCAGGAGGATTCGACAAGCTATTGCTTGATAGCCTTTACGAAGATGATTCAGCGAGGAGACAGATTCAACTAACCAATGCTGGCTATGGACATGGTGGTACAGAAACAGCAGAAGCAGCACCACAAAACCCATTCGTGATGCAACAAGATCCCTTTGCAATGTCCAACAACATTGCTCCTCCCACTAATGTTCAAATGGCAATGCAGCAACAACAGATGATGATGATGCATCAAAGTCCCTACAATCACTCTCATCCTCATGATCATCATCATAATCATCAGTTCTCCGCCGCAGGTCCTTCTCCTTCTAATCCTTTTGGAGACCATTTCCTTGCCCTCCCACCTCCACCAGGCTCATCTGGTCAGCAGCAGCATCATATGCTCCTTTAGAGTAATAAAATAAGAGCATATTCAGGTTCTCACTCTCTCATGCATGGTTTGAGTGTCTTCGTTTGATTATTTATTTAGGGTGTTATTCTCATTATCCCTACTAAATTCTACTCTTCTGGTCACTGATGATTTCTTAATTTGATTATATAAACAGTCAAAATGCTCAAGATATGGAATAAACTCGGTTTAAACCGTAACCTGAATGAATGGTTTGCGTATGAGATCAAAAAGCATATGTATCGCTAGACTAGCATCTCCTAAGTTTATCTATCCCATCTTTGCTGCAATAATCGAGAATATTATATGAAAAAAATGAGAACCAACACAAGAGCCACCGGAACCGAATGGCTCTTACACATAACCCACCCGAATACCCGAAATCCCAGCCCTATCTGATATTATAAAAGTCACTAGTAAGAGAGTGGAGGACAGTAGGGGAGCTCAATGGACTTTAATGGAACTATTTCTTCTGTGTGGATGTTAGTTTTGAAAATTAATGTATTTAATCGAAAATAGGCCCTTGTAGATGAACAATACAAGTTACATACAAAAAGGTTACTCAGTGTCACTCTAGAAGCTGGACTGCACCTATAGAAGGAATGTTTTCCCTCAGTTTTTGAGTCAAGGCGACACGAACCGTCATGACTCCAGCAGCTGGTCCAGTGAGCCGAACCTTAACTATATAACCATCTATCTGAACCAGCTCAAGCCCTCCACCTCCTGTTCCTGATAGGTAAGGCCGTAGCTCAGAGAGAACCTAAACAAAGTCATCAAACATAGAGGCCAAAATTAAAAATAAGTCAATTTCGCCCTAATGCTTTTCTTTAGTTTCAAATCAAACCTTTTCGACGTTTTCATCGTTCAGCTCTAACCCTCCAGTCTCTGCTTCAAGAAACTGCTCGACGGACATGATCTCTGGAATCTTGTCTCGGAGACGACTCTCGATTCCCATCTTTAACGTCATTGATGAGCTAGGACACGACCCACAAGCTCCTTGCAGCTTAAGAACCACCACAAGTCCGTCTATCTCGTGCAGCGCCACGTTTCCTCCGTCTGCCATTAGCGCGGGGCGTACTTCGTCGAGCACTCTCTCCACATTCTCTTCCGTCAACGGCATGACGCAGCTCGGCGACACAACGTGACCTATACTACAAGAATCTAATCACTATTTTTCTTTTTGAATACCAAGAAGTTCCCATAATCTCCAGACCCGAAACCACATCATTTAATATTGGTTTCGTCTCACGGCTTATTCGAACCGGAGAAGTTTGACACAATGTCTAGTTACTTTCAGTTGAGCTAATGACCTCAAGTAATATAATCACAATTAACATTCTAAGAGCGGTTATGGTTTGCAAAATCAATACGTACCGGCCCGTTTTGGCAAAGGACGAGTTTGGCGGGTACAAGAAAGTTGTATTCTTTGGAATTGACCCCTGAGGAATGTGCTGTATTTAGAAGAGACCCCATAACTATCTGAAACTGCGTTCTAACACAAGCCAAGGAAGAAGATGTTAAAAAAAACAGTTACTTTCTGGTGAAGGACGATGAAGGTGAAAACAATACCTTAGAATTGAGAAGCGAGGAGCGATAATGAGAGCTCTTTTCAGCCGAGGAGAGGGAGAGGTTCATCATCGTGATTCGGGTTTGACCCGAAACCGAACCCATTTGGAATCGTCGCTTTACGATCGAGTAGATATCGAGAACTTAAAGAAACCCTTTACGAATATCAGCTTGATAATCTGGGGAGTGAACGGACTCTGCATTGGTGGATGATGGATGATGATGCGTATTGGAGATGTTTCATTTTGTGGCCAAGATTTTTTCTGCTTTAATAATTACTAGATTTTGACACGCGCTTTGAAAGCGCGGGATAATGTTTTAGTGAAAACTTTATATAATCGTATTTTTCTCTTTATATAAAGTAGTTTTTTGTAAAATATCCGTAACCCGAGTTTGAACCGAAACCAAACCAAAAACCCGATCCTACCCGGTCTGAAATGTAAGAACTATCATAATTGGTCTTGTAGGGTGGTAAAACCATATTTGAAACCAAAGTTTTATTAGTCGATCTCGGACGGTTAACCCGTAAAACCAAGAAGCCTAATAAAAACCAAAAAACTGATCTGACTGTCCAATAATCAGAAATAAATATTTGAAACATAAAATGTACTTTAAATATTCAATTATATATTTATTTTGAAATGATATCTAAAAATAAGTATTTAAATTTAAATAAGCATTTTAAATATCAAATTTTATATAAATAAGTATTTAATTCTTATGTTTTCCTTTTAAATTTTGGATTTATCTTCAGATATATCTGAACCGAACCAATATAACTCAAATTCTAACGATATATGGTTACATTATGAGAGTTAGTATGTAATATAAATTAGAAACAAAACTGATATGTCAAACTTGAACCTGAATATATTTTTATTCTCTAATGTGAATATAATTTATTGCTAACATATAAAAATATAATCAATTTTCAAATTTTAAGCGGATAAACTTTATGTTACCAAATTTTGAGGATTTTTTTTTTTAAAACCGACCAGACCCATATTTTTATGCCAAAACTTTCATTTGATATATGGTCACTATATGCATAATATTAGTTTTTTTTTCACATGAGTATCTATTCTACCACCCTTGAGTATATGTTAAATACATTAGCTTTTAGTTGGAAAAGCAGAAGAAATATGAATTTATACTAATACACATGAGACTATTCATAGTAGAGCTCATGTTTTTTTATATCGTGAGAACTAAAATATATTATTATATAAAATCTAAATTAAATATTTTAGATGCCATAAAATATATTACTATACACAAAGTTTTGGTTATTATCGCAATTGTTTAGCAACCAAAATCACCACATCTCGGACTCAAATATAAATAATTGATTGCATTAAAAATATTATAATTATTGCTTTTTATATAATCAAAAAAATCTACAGATTTCATAAGTGTTCTATTGATATTTTTATGGGATGTAATGTTAACAAAATATTTGCTTTTTAAGTTTTCTTGTTAGGATATCTTTGAGAAAAAATATACTGATGCATATGTTGTTACATATGTCAACTGTGGCATGTTCATTCATATATTATATAGTAATGCTCTATGTGACTAAAGTTATTTAATATGTTTCTTCATGATTCATTTTTCATACAAAGTATAAGAGTTTTAATGTAATGTTATGAATATGTCGACATTCAAATTATAAGGATGAAGGGAAACGGTTTTTTTTTGTTTTGTATGAAACATATTGATTGGTTAAATAATGTTTTAGGATAGATTGTTTATAAGAAGTCAAGTATTATATAATTAATGTTGAAATAATAGATATTAAATAAATGAAATGGTCCAATCTAGACTATTTGTAATCTAGACTATTTGTAAGTATAGATGGATCAAATAAAAAGGATCATGTATATGATCTACTGATATAATATATAATATATATAATATATATATATATATATATAATAGAACTGAAAATGTATAGTTTATATATAAATCTCGTAAGTATCTTTCATAAAAATAATTCTAGTTGTGCTAAGATTCCTAATAAAGTGTATATTGTTTAAGTTGTTAAAGGATCAAAGATTTATATTCAGAATCTAATATTTTAGACAAATTTTATATCACTACTAAACTCAAAAATATCTGATAAGATATAAACATATATATATTTCCAGTCGAGTACGCATAAATCATCTGGATGAAACAAAACTTTAGCATAAAAAACTGAAACAAATTGATAAAATATATGAAATAGTCTGAAACAAATTGGTAAGCTTCGATAACACATGGTTGGATATTTGTAAATACAAATATTTTTGTCATTCGTTAGAATCATTTTCGGCTTTAATCTTGATTTGAACATGTGTAATTTAAGGCTTATAATCTTCTTTGGTTTGCTATGCAATGTGCGACTTAAAGCTTTGGTTCGATATACGTGTATTATGATTTCATACTATAATATAATTGTGTGTAACGATTTACTGAAATATGATACTTTTTTTATTGACTAAATAATGTGTTACAGATGTCCAAAAAAACCTAAATAATGTGCTAGGATTATGAGTATATTCTTTTCAAAAAAGAAGAAAAAGATTATGTGTATATTTAATAATAACTAATGGTATATGTTGAAAATATAAAAATGCTAGTTAAATGTATTGGTCCAACCTAACTACTTATAAGTAGATAAAAATTGCTTCTGTTTTAATAGTATTGACTAGAATTTGACCCGCACGTCCGTGCGGGTACTTACATTTACAATATGAATTGATATTTTATATAGTTTTTGGCAGTATATATTTTTACTTTTTACTTGTATTAAATTTTTGTGTAATATGATATATACACAAAACAAATTTTTATTATATGATGTAATTTTATTTATTTTATATAACCATCAATTGCATTACTCGTTTATATAGTCTTATTGAGCTTTTTTGGACTAATAGTTATATAAAATATGCATGAAATAAATATTTAAACAGACTTTTGTATTTAAATATGTAGTAAAAGTTGATTATTATCATTTAGTATATACTAACATGTGTATTTATGGTGTTGGTGATGTTTTTTAGAAAAAAAAATTAAAAGGCTATTTAGAATATTTTACTTATAAATTATTACTTAATTATTATTAACTACCTTATTTTGATTTAAATAATTCTTTAAAAGTTTATTTACACTAATATTTAAATATATTTTATTAATTCTTAAATATAAAACATAAGAATACTTTAAGATATATCTAAAAAAATTGTTACCAAAATAGTTTTTATGGAGAAAATGACTAAAATAAATTTATTAAAGGGTGTAAATATAAAATTATATTAATTGGGTTAATTAATATAGATTTAGGGTTTCGAGTTATGGGGTGGACTTTTGGAGGTAAGTTTTAAAATTAAAAAAAAAATTAAAATTTTCAATATAAAAAAAATATATATATTGATCATTTTTGGATTATATTTTTGTAACAATTTTTTTTTTAAAATATATATTTGAGAAATTTATCCTATTTAAAATATGATTTTGAATTTAAAAGCAATATAAATCGCATCCACAAATTCCCGATGTCGTAACCGCAACAACAATCAGCCAGATTCTAAGAAAATGCTAAATGGTTTATAATTTATATTGATGCACGAGTATATAGTTGACTGAGTTGGGGAGATTTAGTTGTTATAGAAAACGATTATTCAGAGATTGCATCATTTTAAAAGGCTTTATTATAGATTATCAATATGTCACATATGGTTGACAGAAAAAAAAACTAAATATCACATTTTTGTAAACTTTATTTATAAGGTTTAAAAAGGAATATAAGTTATTTTGGAATTCAAGATTTTGATCGAGATTTGTTATTAGTATAGGAATATTCTAAAAAAGTTTCATTATATATTAGACTTATTGTGAGAACTAAAAGATTGTAACCTTTTAAAATTTATGGTATAGCTAAATATTAGGCAACCCGCCAGTTATACATTAACAATGTCATAAATATTATGCATGATTTTAGGAAGTGATGACGTTGTGAATATTCAATTAAAATTGATATTTTAAAAAATGTTCTATACACTTAGTAAAAAGACGCTTAAAAGAGATGATATTGTCGATATGCAAATCAACCTATATCATACATCAACACATATAATATCCATATATTAAATTCAGTGGCATTTGTTTGTAATTATCGAGGAAAATTCAGGGTTAAATTTTATTTGTACTTCTGTTTTAATAGATTAGATATATATATATATATATACATTTTAAACGCAAGAAGTTAATGTTTCCACTCGTAGTATTTCGGTTTATTGTTTCGACCAAATACTTTGTTTGTATCGTATTATATATATATATGTATATATATATTGGATATGTGTTCGATTAGTGTAGTTATACTAAAAATATTTAATTTATTTAGAGGTGTACACTATAATAAAACAAAACTAATAAATATCGAATCAAACCGAAATAGAAAATAGTTTGGATTTAATAATATTGAATGTATGTTATTTTTAATAAACCGCAGTATATGAATATGCTTTGGTATATTTATCAATCAAACTGAGTCAAACAAATAAACTGATTAATTAATATAAAATGGTATATTTATTTGTAAACTATATAATATAATCCAGAATTAGGATTTGAATCATATAGCCTTATAATTTCTGTTTAGTTTATGAGTGATGTCTTTTTTTTTTGAAAAATTCTATAGGGTGGTAATTGTTTCATATTCGATTTACTTGGATGATTGATTAACTTCTAACAAAAAGAGAGGCTCAAACCAAATTAATTTATCTAAAATAAAAAGAGCATACTTGTAAACAGGTAGAGTTCATGTAACATGTTATTGTTGCTAAAATAAAACAATGAAATCAGTCTGTCTTCCTGAATCATAAAAGTAAAATTCTTATCTTTGCGTAGCTGGAATCTGCAATGATTAAGGTCCACGAATGGGAATAGACTTATATATATATATATATATATATAAAGTCTACGAATTGATATAGAATATACAAATAAACCGGTATTTAATAGGTAGACTAATAAGCAAGATTTTAGGGTTGTTATTGGTGGTATTAAACCTTTTTTATAGAAAAAATAGATTGCTATAAGGCAGTTTTGTTAAGAATGTATCACACTAAAAATACATGCAAAATTATGAGGTTGGAGTGGGAATATTCTTATTGTATAACAATCAAATTTCATTATCTTTTAAACGTTTATAATAAAGATATTTGTATCTCGAGTGAGCCATGCCTAATATCTTCAGAAAAACGTGGGAGTTAGGTTTAAATTTGATTTTCCATATATTAGGTTGTTGCATAGTTTGTGCCTATCGTAAAAACTTTTTTTGTAATTGGGTATACATTTGCTAACTACAAATTGTGATATAAAATTAAAGCGTAAAACCTATTAATGTGATATTTCAATTCTATAATGTATAAGCTATTAATGTGATGCTTGAAATAATGTAATTAATTTAATTTAAATTTCAACGTAAAAAATAGTTTTATTGCAGAATATATGAAATTCAGATCCATTTGTATACTAAAAGATATGAGAACAATAATTTGTGTATACTGTAGGAGAGTTTTGTTTTTGAAAATAGATAAAACACTTGTTAAATATAGATTGTTATATAAACTATACCACATACTAATGTGATATTTAAATTCTATAATGTATAAGCTATTAATGTGTTAATTCCATTTATAATATATACAGTATTAATGCGATATTTCAACTAATGTTAATAATTTTGTGTGAATTTTTTTTAAAAAAGCTTTAGTTTGCAGTATATATGAAAACAAATACGTCTGTAAAGTAAAAGATATAAGAACAATACGTTGAAACAGAGTTACTGATCATTATGATTTATTTGATATATTGATCTGCGATCAAATGCTAAATAACTATGACTATGTTTATTATGTTATGATTATAATTTTTGACAGATGTAGTGTATGTGAAGGATAAAGAACAAACGAAGTGGTGGAGCAAGTGGTTGAGAAACAATCAGCTATTTTTATTAGAATAAATAACAAATGGTTGTAATAAATAAATATTTTGGGTATTTAAAGTCAGTGGCATGCAATGGTAATTTTTCAGGAAAAGTCAGGGGTATTTCAAATTTGTACTCCTGTTTTAATAGTTTAGATTTCACTGAAATTTAAATATATAAACTTTTATTTATAGATTAATAAACATTTTTTTTGTCAACATAGATTAATAAACATAATAAATTAATTTTAACAGTATCGAATTAGACTAATATAACACAATTCAGTAAAATAAAAATATATTAAATTTTGGAGACGCTTATATAAATATATAGTTCCAATATAAACATAAATTAATAACTAATATATTTAAACAATATATTTTATGAAAAATTGTTGAAAATACCAATTTCATATTACCATATTTTATATTTACCTTAATCACTTTTATTCTCATTTTTTAAGAGGAAAAAACACACTTATAATTCTTAGGTTAATTAATCTAAAACTTATGGTTTAAAGTTGAGAGATAGAGATAGGGTGGCTTAGAGTTTATGAATGTAAAATTTAAGATTCTAATTAATTTAAAAAAACATACGTCTTTAAAAAATGATATTTATGAAAATATCTTTTTAATGAAAGTAAAAATGAAAAGTGATACCAATAATGTGATAAACATGAAAATTTTTCTTATTCCATAATGCTTTTTCTATTCACATTGAAATTTCTTTTTAAAATTTTAAAATATTTTGTTGCTGTTTGTTTCTTATTACCTAAAAATGCATATATATTTATTGTACATATTTTTATACACTAAATAATTAAATTAAAACAATATTGTAACTATAAAATTTAATCAATATATATACCGTAAAATCAATTATTTTGTTTACTTTTACATAAATATACTTCAAAAAATATAAATCTAAAAAAAATTGTAAGTTAATAACTCTATAAACTAATACTCATTTTGTTTAATTGTAAGTGTCATTTTAGATTTGTGCACAAAAATATCTAATTTTACATATTTTCTATATAAAAACATCATTACCTATACACCTAACCATATTTCAACTATTAAAAAATAAATCAAAAAATAAAATTAATAAATTATTCCTTAAAATATTAAAACAATACTTATTTTATAACTAAAAAAAATCTCAACAACTATATATAATATGAAATGGTGGTAATAATTTTTAGAGTTTCTAGATTATAGTGTTCCCACTAAAACAGTTACTTTTATTTTATTTATTGTAGTCTTATTACAGGATTCTAAAATTACAAAACCAGTGAATGTTCAAGTCTGGTTTGGATCCTGACTATCTCCCTGGTAATGTTTTTTGGGAACAGAAAGAGTATAGTTTTATATATATAGTTAAGTATGAGGATGAATGCATGATCAAGTCGAAGGAACCACACTCATTTGGAGTATTCCTTTCCACTCTTGTCCTGGATTCACTGTGATCGGTTTCTCGATCGCTGCACTTTCCACCGTTACAAAACGTCTGTAGTCTTCAGTTCCCAAGTCCTCCACTTTCTTCTCCCATGGATTCCACACCACTGCATATTATCATTACATTCTTATTAATGATCCATCATTACTATGAAACATGCACAATATTTTTAGTTATTTTTACCAGCATCAACTTGCCCCTCCTTGTGTACAACAATTGTCTTCTTTTTCTTCTTGTCCACGATTCTGATGTCATTTGGAGTGCTTAGGTATATCCTGTCAAACTATTTTCCAAAGAGGTATTTTGGTGTTTTTTCTCTTTCTTTAATTAGTAATGAAGTATGAAGCAAAGCTTACCTGGGATTTGAAACTTATAGCCTTGTCATGATCAGTGGAACGTGTTCTTTTCTTAAGTTGGTCAAGATAATTCAGATTCTGCAGTCCTTCCACCTGGATTTCACTGAAAACAAGAAGCAGCTAATGTAACTCCATATTATATACTATAATAGATTAATACTAACCCTAGCAGAACCAAAAAAAACAAGAACTGCTTAACAATTTGCTAAGATGATGATGAGTCCCCTCGAGTCTAGAGATGAGCTTACCTGATATCTGAAACAGAGAAATAGGGGTGAAGAGCCATTGTGAAGTTAAACGGCTTTACATCAGTGTTCTTAACACGAGATGTCAATACCAAATCTCCTTCAGTTCCCAAATGTACCCTAAGTCTATACTCAAACCTGAAATGGATTCACATTCAATGTAAATGTGTATAGCCAAATATGTGATATGAAACATGTTGTGAGAATAAGAAAGTAAAAGAGAGGTTTCAAGAAACTAACTTATGAGGCCATATCTTCAAATCATCTTGGGATGGCCTTAGGATTAGGTCAACCCAAGCTTTATAATAAGAGTTTGATGGCAACTGAGGTGGATTAGTATCGATTTCCCAGAACCTTTGTCTTACATATCCATGTGAAGGAAGTGGACCAGTGTTACTGTACTGCACTTACAGAAAAGAAATACATTTCATTAACAAAACAAATCAATTACAAACAATTTTTTTTTTAAATAACAATAAATATCATGTTGTTGAGCTCTTAATATAAAAAAAAAGAGAGAAAAAATAATAATAATCTGAAAACACATACTTGCGGAAACAATATTGGTATTCCTCCACGAATTGGTGTTGGAGGCTTGAAGATAGCCTGCACATTACATAACACATGATATTATAGTTCTTTTGATTTTTGGAGATCATACTAATAGGCTAGTAACTACTTATCTAGTTATTTACATGCCTATAATGAAGTAAAGATTGATGACTGAATCTGAAGTACCTTGCTACTCATAACAAGTAACTCCTCTCCTTTCTCATTCTTCCAAGAAGCTACTTGACCACCATACAAGTAAACCTGAAATAATTTTACAAAGGAAATGAATGATACTCTGCACCAAACATATCAAAACCCATGAACGTTTTGAATATGACATAATAATATACTGAAATTCATTATTTAAACATAATAATTTTCTTCTTAAATATATGTACATATTAGTAATTGTGTACCATTTTATATGGTTCTGCAAATTTATCCAGTCACAAATAATATACTTTACAATCTACATATTTCCTCTCATTTTGTAACTCATGTTTGTTCACATTTCAATCTGCATTTTTCCTCTCATTTTGCAACTTCAATTTTTCTTTTTTACATTATACAATTAATCAGTATCTATCTTATCAAAACAAAAAACAAAAATACCTCAAAAGATCTGCCACGATCATCACGGACGATGATCTTTTCAAGACCATTGATGCCCTTAGTCCGCTCAAAGGGACGCTGCGCGGTGGTCATGGCAACTACTGCAGCCAGAGTAGCCCATAAGAAGATTAGATATCGGAGATTTTCTTTATTCCCCATCGTAATTTGTCCTCTCCTTCAAATGTAAGCTCATGAAGAAGATATATACCTTGGTCAAAATCTATATCTTTTCTTTCCATAAATACACAAAAAAATAGAAGGTCAAAAAAGTAGGAAGCCTAAAAACAGAAAGAAAATCTTACAGTTCCAATCATTTAATTTGGAAAAGACTTTATTTATGTTTGACCAAAAAATCTAGGAAATAACTTCATTATGTTGACCATATATAGAAATGTCTTATTTTGTCCCTATCGTGTTCAAAAGGATCTGCTCTTGTTGTCGCTTTACTATTCAAGCACACATCTAATCTTTTAATCTAGAGTCATTCTTTTATCTACCGTAAACAAATCTTATGACCATCTAATTAATTTAAATATTTTAATTAATCAATCAAATATATAACAAAATCTATTGAGAATAAATAAATTTAAATTTTACTTTTAGTTATAATAAAATATATGGAAAAAAAATTAATAAAATCTTACTAAATTATATATTTTTAGAGAATAATGCTATAATTAATTTCGTAATTAATTATATAATACTATTATATATTGATATTAATTCAAAATTTTAGAAAACAAATAAATTAAAAATACAATGTTATTTTTATAAATTTCATAACTATAATCTATATTATATTAAAAAGAAGTACTATATGGATAAAATAAAACAAAATTATATAAAATCTAATCTATTAAATTAGAATTCTATGACTTTTTTATCTGAGATTTTTTATTTGGACCATCCTTTAGGAAAATTATCAAATTATGTATAAGTTAATTATAATATCCTTAAATATCTTACTCTTGTATTTGAAATACAAGTAAAAACATTTTCTTAAAAATTGTAACAAAATCTTTTTTAAAATCTTTTTAGCAAATTAAGTATGTACCATAATAATTTTATAATATATTGTATAATAAGAAGTTTATATATACTTGATTAATCATAGAATCATTCCACATAATATATAATTACAAATGCATATTTACGTAATAATATGTTCATATGTTTTTGAAAATAATTAATAAATATACCATAATATACATGATTTCATAAAGTTGTAACTACTATAACTTTTATATTTTATTGAATAAGACATTTTCAGATATATAAACCAAGCAATTTTGAATTCCATATTTCTAAAGAATATTATCTTAATAATTATTTCTCTAAATTTAATTCATTAAATCTGTAACTAACATATCTTATATTCATTAGTATTTATAAGAAAATTAAAAAATAACCAGTTGATTATAAATGAAATTATATATATTAAATCTATTTTTAAACATATTATATACTCACTAATATACCTAATTTAAAAACAGATTCAAAATGAGATCTCTAAAAAAATATTTTTTTAAAATGTCTCAAACTATATAAAACTGGATGGAAAATTAAGATTAAAATTAGTAATTCAAGGTCTCATTTAAAGTTAGAATTAGCCTGAACTTCCGGCTAACACTTCATATATAACGATCTATACTTGGCAATCCGAATCTAGTAAGAATTTACAATCTTTCTAAAAGGAAAAAAAAAAGCAAATTCAAACAAGCCGCCTGTTATGTTTTAGTTGCTATATTAAAAGCACGGATTATAATATGACCGCATTGACAATACATTACAAATATCATTCCAACACTTGTTTTGTTCCTTCGACCTGTCTTCTCAACATTTTCTTTCATTATTCACTATTTACATATTTTCATTTTCTATCCTTTATGTTTTCTGTTTTTTACTATATTTTTGTTGAAAATTGAAACATTTTAGATTACTCAACAACGATAAAATTCATATGGCAAGTACATTACAGAAATTAAACTAAAATTCTTATTCAAAATATCAAATATTTGTAGATAACATGATCCAAGAATAGGGTTACAAAACAAAATCACTGGTAAAATCTGGTTTGTATCCTCACTCGTTGTTCACCATCTGATTCCGTAACACAAAATATACTTTTCATGACATTTTTAGCAGAGATAGTCATAAGCATAGCGAAGTGAAATATTGGTCTAAAATTCTCAAATTTTTTAAAAAAAATTACATAGAAAAAAGTTTCCAAATTTATAAAAAAAAAAATTTTATAAAATCTTTACTAAATTATTTAGGGCTTCTAACATCTCAGGGAGGCCCCTGATTTTGAGTTTTTAAGCATGAGGGATGCAGGACTTTCTGGAGCAACCAGAAGGAACCACAGAGACTTGGAGCACTCCTTTCCACTCTTGTCCAGGTTTCAATATGATCGGTTTCTCGACCGCAACGGGTTCCACAGCAACAAAACGTCTGTAATCTTCAACTCCCAAATCGCTCACTTTCTTGTCCCATGAATTCCACACCACTGCAATATTATATTATTCATTATCAATAATCCATCGTTACTAGAACAATATGTTTCTGTGTCCATATGTTCATAAAATTATGTATAATAAAAAGTTATTACCAGTATCAGCTTGTCCTTTCTTGCGTACCACGATTGTCTTCTTTTTCTTGTGGTCCACGATTCTGATCTTGTTTGGAGTCCTTAGGTAAAGCCTGGCAAGCTATTTTTGAAGAGTTAGCAGTGTTTTTATATACTAGTGATGATATAAGCAGTTGAACAAAAGAGATATGTTTACTTGTGAATTAAAAGTTATGAATTTGCTATGGTCAGTGAAACGAGTTCTGTTCTTAAGTTGGTCAAGATAATCCAAATTTTGCAATCCTTCCACCTGGATTTGACTGACCACAAGAAGCAAATCGATATATAAGTTCATATAAAATAATAACACCAACCCAACAATATATTTAAAAAAAAAAATTGAGATGAGATTACCTGATATCGGAAACAGAGAAATAGGGGTGAAGACCAACTGTGAAGTTAAAGGGCTTTACATCAGAGTTTCTAACACGAGATGTCAAAGTCAAGTCTCCACCATGCCCCAATGCTACTCTCAGTCGATATACATATCTGAAACACATAAAAGAGGTGGTCACAAGGCTGCTTTTAAGTGAGAATTAAACCACAAAAGGCTTGTATGCTGCCGGTTTCCAACTCAAAACTAATTCACAGTTCCAGAAATTCATATCATATAATTTTGATTTTAAGTCATTTTCATTTTTGATCTTGGATATTGCTTAAATATTAATCATAGAGCATTACAACATGTTCTGATAACCAAATGTCATCACTACAATATGATTCTTAGAATTCGTAGAAGAATAGGTTGATATATCTAAATGGATTAAAACAAAATATCAACAAACATAATTCTACTAATCAATTTTATATTGACGGTACATGATATACATTTGGATACTTGTGAGATAACTGTTGAACAATCAAAGTTAATGTAAAGATTATTAGTATATAAATTTCAGTTCGAGCATGCACGCGGATAATCACCTAGTTATATGATATTGTTGAAAAATGGTATAAGAATACGAAAGAGAAAGAGGTTCAAGAATTTTTACTTATGAGGCCAGATCTTCAAATCTGATTTGGATGATTTTAGGATCAGGTCAACGTGAACACTAGAAGAAGGATGTGGTGGTAAAGGAGGTGGATCAGTATCAATTTTCCAGAACCTTTGTCTGACAAATCCATGCGAGGGTAGTGGACCAGTGTTACTGTACTGCATTTTTTATATATAAAACAATCATTAACAAAACAAATTATACATCATTCAATTAACAAAAGTAAAAAAAAAAAACAAAAAGAACATTCGTAAGCACATACTTGTGGAAACAATACTGGAATCCCTCCACGAATAGGTGTTGGAGGCTTGAATATAGCCTGCACATTACATAAAACACATGATCTCAAATCTCACTTACATCACATGGAGCATATATATAATAAAGGTGAGTGAATCTGAAGTACCTTGGTACTCATAAAAAGTAACTCCTCTCTTTTCTCATTCTTCCAAGAAGTCACTTGACCTCCATACAAGTAAACCTGAAATTGTTTAACGAATATTTAAGAAAATGAATTATATATAAATTAAATTCTACAAAAAATTAGTGGAAACCAATGTTCTACTATTTTACCAAACAAAAAAAACATTGTTTTTACTATAAATAACTATCATCAAATTAAAAGTAAAAACTCAGTTTTTGTATTTTAAAATGATATTCTCATACACTAACACGGGTTGATCTAGTTATTGTGTATATAATCAGACAAGAAGAATACCTCGAAAGATCGGCGGAGACGGTCGCGGACGATGATCTTCTCGAGACCATTGATGCCCTTAGTACGCTCAAAGAGACGAGCCTCCGTGGCCATGACTACTGAAACGAACATGGCCCATAAGAAGATCAGATTCGCCATATTCCCCATCGTGAATAGTGGTCTCCTCACACTGTTCACTCACGAGGAGGACGATACTTTATTGAAAGTTTCTATCCTTTTTTCTACTAACTAGGCCAATGGGAAGGAGCAAAAAAAAAAGTCAACTGCTGAACGTTAAAAACGAGTAATGATAACGTACAACACGCATTTGATTTAAGAGAAGATTATATTTTGCTGAACAAAGAAACAAGCATAGTCTTGTTTGCGTGCTCTTGACCTCATCTATCCACGCCGATTACTTCGGCTACCACATTTCATTCTAATCTGTTCACGTATTATACTTTCCTTTTTTTCCGTTATTCCTGCTCAATGACATATATTGCCATATAATTTTTCGTCAATAATTATTGAACTTAAATGGTAACGTATCAACAACATGAGCACAAAATCACTAAATTAATATCTTGTGGTCACACATTAAAAGCACTCGAGTAACACTAACATGTCCATGTTCTTGATTTGTCTTTGTTTCACATGGTAAGTATAAAAAATATTGTTGCAGGCTGAGGCGGAAGGTATAACATGGGCCATGAAGACGATGCTTGAGGAGGGTCATCTCTCGGTGCACTTCGAGACTGATTGTGGCCAGCTTATTAAACTGATACAAAACATGGAAGATTGGCCAGCTATGGCAAAATATGGAAGAAATCAGAATCATCTCAAAGCTTTTTGAACAATTCTTCATTTCGTATCTACCTCGTGGTATGAATCAAAGAGCGGATTGCCTTGCGAAAGCAGTTCGTCTTGGACCTGATCCTTTTTCTCTCATTTTTGTTGAGACTCCCTATTTGGCTTTCAAGCAGATCAGATTTCAATTATATTGTAATCAGACCTTCATTACAAGTTAATGATATTTACAACTTTAGCAAAAAAAAAAAATTGATTTCCACAAACACGATGATTAAAGCTATATAGTCTTTAATTTATAGTAATGAATAGAACATTTGAAAACTGAAAGCACACAAAGATAAAAAAAAGTTATATAGTTTTATCCGAAAACAAGCGGTAACTAGGCGATTACTCTCACGCATGTGCATAGTAAAATTTATATACTAATAATTGTTGAATACTAATTTTGATTGTTCAACCATCATGTTATAAGTCCCTAAACTTATAGTCATGGACCATCAATATAATGTTAATGAGTTGGGTCATATTTGTTAATATTTTGTTTTTTAAAACTTATTTAATTTCATTGGACTTCAATGATATCATCCGGATGTTATAATTCACTTTTTCACTTCGATATGAAATTTTTTATTTTTGAAATGACATAATCAAATAACATTTGAGATTCGTGCTTACCCGAAATGAACATAATTATGTATATAAATTATTTATAAATATTATTATTTATTTTTTGCTCATTTACGTATTATCCAATAGTAAATATATTAAATAATTGATAAATGAGTAACTATTATATATATAATTAAATTGGAGTAACCACATAAATAAGAAAAATCTCTCTTTTTATTTACAATAATTTTTGTTGGTAAAAAAATAAAATAATCATTTGTTTATTTTTTATGGTATATAATTAAAATTAAATGATGTTGACATATATACAAAGTACATATTAATATGAATATTTATTAAATAGGGCTTAATACTCATATGATTTTATTAACATTTTTATATTGTAATGAAAAATATTATTTAATTAATATAAATTTTTATTAATTGAGACTTTCTACTCATTGCAAAATTTTGAAATTAACACGTTTACATATTTTATATACGATATATATGTTAATTTAAACGATATTGAAATATATATATCTGTATATATATATATATATATATTTAATCTGAATATATATTATGAGACTTCATATTTATATAATTTTCTGACCATTTATATCTTGTTATAATAAAAAATTAAACCATTGATCACAAAAAAATTAATATGCATTTTAACAGTTTTAAGAATTTATAATCGTTTGAAAAATTCAAACTATAGCATATAAAAAAACTTTTTTTTTCATTCTATGCTTAATGTGATTTTTTAATTTCTTTTAAAATTATAAAATTGAATAAAAATGATGAGGATACCAAAAATGTTATCATTTTTTTATTATTCAAAATCATTAATTGTCATATATTTGTTAACAATATTTGATAATTTCATAGCTTTTGTGTAAGGAGAGAATGAAAAATATTCTTTTATATACTACTAATTAATTTGATAGTTAATTTAACAGAAAATATAATATATGTTTAGATGGACCAACCCATTTTTATAAAGATTTTAAAAATCATTGTATTGATGACATGTAGCTACGAAAACATGTTATAATACTCGATGATTAATATATAAGCACTTGTACCTGTCTTCTCAATATTTTTTTCATTTTTCATTGTTTACATAATTTCATTTTCTATCTTCTATGTTTTCTATTTTTAGTATATTTTACATTTTTGTGAATATTGAAATACTTTATATTAATCAAAAACGATAAAATTCAAATGGCAAGGACATTAGAGAAATTAAATCAAAAATCTTATTAAAATATCAGTTATTTGTGTATAACATGATCCAAGAATACTAGGGTTACAAAACAAAAGCACTGGTAAAATCTGGTTTGTATCCTGACTCGTTGTTCACCATCTGATTCTGTAACACAAAGTATAGTTTTGAGGACATTTTGAGTTTTTAAGCATGAGGAATGCATGACTTTCTGGAGCAACCAGAAGGAGCCACAGATACTTGGAGCACTCCTTTCCACTCTTGTCGAGGTTTCAATATGATCGGTTTCTCGACCGCGACGGGTTCCACAGCAACAAAACGTCTGTAATCTTCAACTCCCAAATCGCTCACTTTCTTGTCCCATGGATTCCACACCACTGCAATATTGTATTGTCATTATAAATGACCGACCCATCGTTGCTAGAACAATATGTTTCTGTCTCCATATGTTCATAAAAAAATATTTATAAGAAAATTGTAAGTCATTACCAGTATCAGCGTATCCTTTCTTGCGTACCACGATTGTCTTCTTTTTCTTGTGGTCCACGATTCTGATCCTGTTTGGAGTCCTTAGGTAAAGCCTGTCAAGCTATTTTTGAAGAGTTAGCAGTGTTTTTATACTTAGTGATGATATAAGTAGTTGAGAAAAGAGATAAGCTCGCAGGTGGATAGGTCCCGGGGATTAGTCTTGGGTCTCATCCCGCCGGATATCACGGGTCAACAAAAAAGAAAAAAGAGAGATAAGCTTACCTGTGAATTAAAAGTTATAGATTTGCCATGGTCAGTGAAACGTGTTCTGTTCTTTTGTTGGTCAAGATAATCCAAATTTTGCAATCCTTCCACCTGGATTTGACTAAACAGAAGAAGCAAATCGATATATAACTTCATATAAAATAATAACACCAACACAACAATATATTTTTGTAAAAAATTGCGATGAGATTACCTGATATCGGAAACAGAAAAATAGGGGTGAAGACCAACGGTGAAATTAAACGGCTTTACATCAGAGTTTTTAACACGAGATATCAAAGTCAAGTCTCCACCATGGCCCAATGCTACTCTCAGACGATATACAAATCTGAAAGACATAAAGAGGTGGTCACAAGGCTGCTTTGAAGTGAGAATTAAACCAAAAAAGGCTTATATGTTGCGGGTTTCCAACTCAAAACTAATTCACAATTCCAAAGATTCATATCATATAACTTTTGACCTTGAATCATTTTCATTTCTGATATGAGATATT
>CAJHQP010008088.1:0-28784 GCA_905132765.1 Moricandia arvensis
CTGTAGTGCACGGTCAAGTCTGGATACTTGGTGGCACGTAATATATTGATCACCAACGAGGAAAATGAGGTTAATGATCAGTATCACAAAACTTCAAGATTTTGCCTAGAAAATAATGGCACCCCGGAAGATATTACATCTTATTTGGCAATTGATAACATGACAAGTGGTTGTGACAAGGAATTTAATACGTCGTTATATGAAATGTGAAAAGTATTGTACACGAAGTGGGGAGCCAGAGGACACTGTAACTCACGCGATCTTTGAATGTCCACCATCATTACAAGTGTGGTCGTTATCAGAGACCCCATCTAGCCCCGACATATTTCCTTTGCCGAGTGGCTACGCAGACATGGATTACTTGTTTTGGAGGAAGAGTGATATCAAGGATCCATCATTGGACAGAGACCCTTACCCATGGCTAATCTGGTATATTTGATATAGATCCATTGGAGCTTGTCATATATGCGAAGAGCGAATGCCATGCATGTTTTAATGTGAATGAGATAGTACCCACATCCCTATAAGAACAATCTAATGAGAAAAATCAAGTCTTGCGCTTGAATAACATATGTATGTTGGATGGTTCATGGATTTCCACTTCACCGTTCAGTGGATGCGGTTGGGTGTGGAATGACAGTCAAGGGAGTATTCAACTGATGGGGACAATGAACCTACCACGAAGAGAGGCAGCGCTACACACGGAACTGGAGGCTCTGAGATGGGCTATGGAATGTATGCTTCCACACTCAACATGTCAAAATTTCAGGATAGAATGCATGGACCAGATTGCTGATTTAAAGAAGCCACATAACTGGCTAAGTTTTGCTACCTAACTTGAAGTTATCAAGACGTCGCAACTTTGCTTCGCGGAATTCATAATCTCGCATATTCCAAGGGCGTAAAATGGGATTGCTGATTCTTTAGCTAGGAATGCAAGAACTTTTCATCGTAATCTTCATTATTTTTATTGTTTTTTCCGGTCTGGTTTGTGGTATAAAAAACTTAATTGATTTGACGTGGTGTTCATTATGTAATATGTGGCTCTGGTTCATGCATGGTTGGTAATGTCTATTAAAGCATTATCGATAATGCTAATCGAAATCGTAAAATCTATATTAATAAGTTTCTAACTACCGCCTCAAATTATTTATGGGCCTTGTTCAAAAATAAATAAATATTAATGATATATTTAATAATATAATAAAGTAGTTTTAAAAATACCTCTTTATATATAGTAAATGTTTCTTTTGAAAATTATAAAATATAAATTTAGTGATATATTTAAAAACTTAAAGTTTTAGACTACAATATATATCTATATATATTTACTTTTAAAAGTATTCATAACTTTTTTTTACTTTTAGATTTGGGCCATGTTCAACCGCTCCACTTGCTCGTGTTGTTAGACGGCCCTGCTAACTAAATAATGATTAGCTATATTAAAAGAGTATAATATATTATATTTAGAACTATATGAATAGGTCTAAAACAAAAATATCACATAATATGGTCCAAATAAGATTCTAAATTAATATAATAGACGATGCAATGAAATACGTAACAAAATTTAAAAATACATAAATTTTGAAAGAAAAAAAAGAAAAAAAATTATAACAACAAAAAGGAGAAAATCTATTTACTTTTCATCAAACTCAGACAAAAGAAAATAAAAAAAATGGATCCCATCTTTTTGACGACTAAATCAAGATTAAAAATAAGAGATGACAACCAAGAATTAATACATGATAAAAATGATTTGAATAATAAGTGCTTCGCCTGTTTTCTTTAAGCCACCTAATCAATTATTTATCTTTAAACTTGACACATAAGAATAATTTTATAAATATTAATAAGTAGTCCTAAATGTTTAACTTTTTATCATTAAAACTTAATCTATTAACAAAAATTTTATAACCCATAAATCCAACCAAAATTTTATAATCAAACTTTTTGTTAATAAATAATTATACAATGAAAAATATAAAAGAGTTTAAAATACTTCAATTTTTGAAAAACAAATAGAGAAAAAATTTAACAACAAAAATGAGAAAAATCTATTTAAATTTCATCAAACTTGGACAAACAAAAATAAAACATAATTGGATCCCCCAAATAAATTTTTTGACCACTAAATTTATGAATAGAAATGATAAAATAAATCACAACCAATTAATCATACATAATCAAAGCAACAATTTTAAAATTATTTTTAAATAAACTAGCTTAATGTAATATAGAAAAAAAATACAAAATATAATTTGAGCTTAGTGACATTGTTTTCAATATAATAATTTAGTAACAACTGAATAATTTAATATTTTTTTAAAAATCAAGAGTAAATGGAGAAATCTATAAGAACTAAAAGGATAAAAATATATTTACAGTATTGGGTTTTTAGACATTTCATCAATTCTAAACCGAAAGAGAAAGTAAATATCATCTGAACTGATTTCTTTTTTTTTCACTAAACTCAAATTTCAAGAAATTAACATAAATAAAAAAATGATGGAAACCAAAAATATTTTAATAAGTAATCAACAAAATATTTACGAAAATCAGTGGAGAAATATAATAAGATGTTACAACAAAAATAACAAAACGTTTAGTGAAAATATATAATATAAATGGCTTTGCCAACAAATAATAACTTTGAACCAAAAATATATAAATTTCAGGAGTAAATAGAAAAAATTATAAAAATAAGTAGAAAAATCCAGCTTTCTTGTGTCATCAAACCCCGAGAAACGAAAAAGAATGGAAATATCACGACACTTTCTTTGTTATGTGGTTATCATACTCAACTTAGAGAAACTAAAATTAAACTGATGAAAATAGACAGAGATTAATACATAATTGCAATATTTTTTTTAAGTAATAGGATCTAATAGATGAAACAATTAAAAAATATCATATATTTACCATCACTAAAGTATCATACACTTCTAAAGAAATCAAAATACACTACAAACATTGTCTTTTGCACTTTAAAGCTGAAGTAGATAGTTACAAAGTCTAGACATGCATTGCAATGCAAAATAACCATAAAAGAACACATAAAATACATGATAGTAAATAACATAAAAGAAATTAAACAAAATCAAGTAATTATATCGTCCAAATAAAAATAGAATATTGTAGTAGTTAAAAAAATCACAACTATATTATAAACAATTTAGTCAGCCGCAACAATTTTATATCTTAATATCGTAACTGCCTAGATAAGTAAACATCACATATAAATGATCAATCACAAAACATAAAACCAATTCTTTAAAGCTAAATATATATTTCATCCAAACACTTAATAAAGTGAAGGTCCGCGTGTAGCGTGTACTCAAATCTAGTTATAATAAATAATACTCCCTCCAAAGATTGGTGTTTTGTGTTTTTTAAAAAAAATAAGAAACAATAAATATTTAAATTTATATGTTGCTCTTTTTTCCAATAAATATTCAACAACTCATATTTCCATATTTCAATTTATATTTGAATAAAAGTATAATGTATTAATTATAATTTACAGTATCACCTTTTCAAATATATAGAAAATATCCAAATATGGACAGAGTATGTATCAAAGATGTCTAATCTAAACTAAAAAGTGATGGTAATAATTCATCCAAATCCTCAGACACGTTAACGAAAAAAAAAACAATACAATTCTCCAAATAATCCAATATAAATCTCAAAATTTTAAATATACAAAGAATATATATAATAACAGAATACAATATTTAGATGACAAAAAAGAATCCAATATTTATGAGATTAATCCTACTATTTAATTAAATAAAAACAGCCTAAAAACCAAATGTTTAAATAATTCTACAATAAAACAAAGGTGTTTTTCAAAATCTAATTCTAAAAATACCAATAATACTACCATATATGTTAGCAAAACTTAAACTAAAAATTATCATAATTCAATCTACTTTTGCTGATCTATGTTGAAAACAATTCAAATTTAGTAAATCTAAATTTATATCTTTTATAAATGAATATAGTTACATGAATTCAGTTTTTCCCCATACGGATATTTTTTATGGAAAATTAAATTATTTTAAAGATGTACTATACAAGTAGACTTTCAGGGAATCTTTTCACGCGAAGGGTTATAATGGTAAAAATCAATAAAAAGTTTTTGTTTGGTCATTAAAAAGTTTGTTGTAATTTCACTAGCCTTTTTGGTTACTTTTGCATTTAATTAAATTTGAAATCCACTTTTGCAATTAAAATAAATTTGTGACTTAAAAAAAAATTCATATAAAACAAATCTCAATGATTAATTGAGCTCATCCATAGCTTCAGCATTATCTCATTTCAACAATCAAATATCAAACATTTTGTTTGCTTTAAACGTTAAGCGCAAATATCGCAACATTATTGAGAAGTATCTTCATTTTTAGCAATCTTTTGTTAAGCTAATATTAAAGGGAAACATGAAAGCTTCTATGAATAGTTTGACAAACATATGAGTTAAATACCTCACCAACTACAAATTTGTGATTTTGTAACCTAAAACACCCTCTTTGGGAGAAGATTTTTTAAACTAGAACACACGTCAAAACTTGATGGACAACACAAGCTACTTAAACGTTCATTCAAGTATTGTGTTTACAAACATTACGCTACAAAAATAATGACCAATAAGTATATGCACTGCATGTTCTAAAAAAAAATCCGATTAGATACCAGACAATTAACATGGATCAATCCTCCCTGTGTATACACAACTTCAAATGTTCAAGCTGTTTGAAGACGATACCAACAGTAAACATAGATTGCACACACTATAAAAACGTAATTACAAAAGAATTTCAATTTCAATAAACCAAAGGGATATAATTTGACGTTGACATATGGAAACATATTACCTCATCATCTTCAACATTAAGTAATTGACGTACTGAAAGGTGTTTGACGGATGTCATTGATCCAAGAAGCTTAACGATAGAATGTGGAACATTAATATCAGCCTCTTATATCTTTGGCATATGCCCAATCATATACGATAAATCATATTCCTCATCAACGATTTTGAAATACTTCAAAGAAGGAGTATTGATGACATGCTGCTCAGAAGGATAATCACTATACATCTTCAAGGTCAAACACTGCAAAGTAGAGACCTTAACAACTATTCCCTTCGCATTGTCATCAAAGTCTTCATATCTTTTAATAAACAAATCTTCAAGAATAGGGCAATGGGACATAAGGATAGGAAGAGATTCTTCATTTAAGTATGTAACTTTTCGAAGTTGCAATGTCTTCAAGTAAGGGAGACAAGAAGTTTGTGGGACATCCAAAAAAATATACTCCCCTTTATGTTTTAAAGTCGTGAGGGAGTTGCAGGTATAAAGACCACTCGGCAAAGAAACATAATGTTCCCTACCAAACAATTAATAGGAGATAATTAGCTCACGCACGGAGTGAGAAACCGAATTCCAAACCCATAGTATTATATTGTCATGTTGAAATAACTCATAACTAGATTTTAAGAACAAACGTTTATGACCGGAGCTCTATGTAACAGCAAATTGTTGTCAATAAAGTCTCGGTACCTGAAGACGAAAGTCGTAGGGGATATGGAGTAATCCTCATTGTACTCAAGTTTTCAATAAAATGTTAGTTGAGACAACAACTTTTGTCGGAAGAAACGATATGATCTTAACCAGCAATTCATCAGACAATCCACTAATTTTGTTCATTATTTTATACATAAAAATCAAGAATTTATTACAGAAAAAAAGAAGCAGGTGACGAGAGATCTCAATTTTAGCTCAGAAACTCTAAAAGAAGAGTGAAAGCTCAAGTCATTACTGTATACTCATTTCCACTGTCTGACAAAGACTGATCTTTTTAGCTATTAATTGAGAAAATTGAAAGCTTGAATATATATAAAAGGACGAAAGGAAAAAGAAGGTAGCTTTACTAGAAAATATTAGGAATCACGGAGCTTCGTCTCTATTGAAGTTATCGGTAACACAAAGCTTCCCTCTTACCGTCGATGCTCATCACTCGCCACTCAGACCTTTCGACTTTCTACTCATGGTATAAAGCCTGGGCCGGAGCATTATGTGAAACTTTGATGATAGTATTATGGTTGTGTCTTAAAAGCAGAGTTAAATAAAAAAGAGGAGGAAGATGATGGAGTTCAAGTTAGGCTTTGTCGTTCGGGTACTTGTTGGGGTGGGGGTCGGGTATTTCAAATTTTAGTTTTAATTTGTATCATATCCTAGGATACATTCAAGTAAATTTGTAAGTATGGACCATGTTCGGATATAACACACCAGTTTTGGATCTAATATGTATCACATCCTAAAATACATAGAGTAACCATATATCATTTGGATTAGAATTATTATCGAATCAATTTAGATATATTTAAAAGCAAAACATACAAAATAAATATTTATATATATAGAATTGGGTATTTAATGTATTTATTTATTTTAACTACTTATTTTAGATTATCATATCAAAATAAATTTGGAATTGAATATTTGAAATACATATGTATGTTAAAATATTTATATTGCATATTAATTTGAACATTCAAATTGGTGTTTTCGGATATTTTGTCGAGTTTTTTGAATTTTCAAGTTCTTCAGAGTTTTTGAGTTTTTTGATTTTTTTGTGTGTTTTAGAGTTATCCATGCGGATTCTGTTAATAACACATCGAATTTAGATATGTTTTGTAACACCCTACAAGATCCAACCAGATATTTATTATATTTCAGAACAGATACGGATCAAAATTTTCAGTTTGATTTCGATTTTTTACCCAGGCCTAGCTGGAAGTTGTTTAAGCAACTTCCTTCACAATAATTTAGCCAGCGATTTGGTCAACTAAAGGAATAGTTCTATAGATAAGTTTTAATAATCTAGCCTAACCTATTCCAAGACTTTAGTGAATTCAAATGTTACAAAGTTTGCTGGGTGTTTTATTCAAAGAAATAGTTTTTGTACGGTTTCGATATTTGATTAGTATGTCAATATAGTTAACTGAAAAAGACAAACGCAAACGAAGATGATATTAACATATACATAGTAAAAGAAGACAAATTACAAAAGAGTTCGTTAGCTAATTAGAGTTTTTAGTTGAAAGCAAATATCACATCACATGTATACTTCCATCCCTAGAAACTTGGAAGATTGACACAAAGGACAAGAGCTAAGCTTCCTCTCACACTCTTTACACAAACACATATGCTTACATGGCAACAACAACATACACACTTCCCTCACTCCACAAAACCTGCACATCGTCTTACTGTTTCTGCCATTGAAGCAAGACGCTGTATCATCCACTTCGTTGTCTCCACATCCTTCAATGCTCTCTCTTGGAGCTCGCTCAAGATTGTAGTTTAGAGCAGCGATCATGTTCTCATTGTAATTTGCACGTTGGTGCCATGCCTCAGCTTCCATTGTCATCTGTTCAATACGCAACTCGAGTTCCTTGTTCTTTCGGTTTATCATCTCGAGTTCCTGGTCTTTCTCACGGAGTTTCTGGACAACTCTTTCCTCCATGAGTGACACTGTTTTGTATTGACTTCTCTGGATCTTGTCGAGGATCGCATGGCGTAGTTGGTCTCCCTGTTAAAAAAAAAAACAAATCAGTAAATCCAAGAGCTACATAATATATGGATTAAGAGCACTAAACCAACATTATAACATCTAATTTGTTCATGCGAACTAACCTGAATCTTGAGAAATCGATCGATTTCTGCATCCTGCATCTGTAAAACCCGCTCAACATCGTCTCCGACGAGAGACAACAAAGCAGAGCCATCAGAAAACCCGATACGAGCATTGTCGAGAGAGAGACCCAACCCGGTTGAGACAGACCGGCCTTGGCAAAAATCAATTGAAGATATCTGAGAATTGTTTTCCAAGAAATCCATTTCCCTCTTCTGACCATAGCTGTCCCACTCGGCACCATCAGAGCCATCGACTTGCACAGCCGGTGCAAAACCAGCAACGTGGACTGATCAAAATTCAAACAGAAGATTTTTAAAACCTAAATCTTGAGAAACCTAAATTTGAAAGAAAGGGAGGTGAAATTACAGGGAGGAATATACGGAGGATGCTGAGATTGTTCATGGAGATTCGTGGAGCTGTTGAAGCCTAATTCTGGAGAAATCTGGCCGCAAAGTTCTCTGAAGGTAGCGAAATTAGGGTTTTATTGTTAGAAACTTTGCATAATTGGGGCTTTTTATCAGGAAATAAGAGAAGAGATTGTTACCTGAAATTCTTAGCGTCTTGTAGGTGAGGATCTAAATGGTGCCGAAGAGCCATGGAATGGTTAAACTGGGGAGAAGGAATCGGACAAGGACACGGAACTTTTGGATTCTGAAATTGGAAACTTGTAAACGTTATATTTATCATCAGCTCCTTCGTATTTCTCTAGATCGTTCTTTTCTACCACATACTTCTGCTTAATTACATTTTCATGCTATATTTTTAAAATCTATTCATTAGCCCAGTTTTGAATCCACACTGTACCAAAAACAGTAGTAAGTTTTTTAGAACGTCAATTAAATTAACTAATGTATATATGTGTGTTTTTTAATAATAAGTGCATCATAAGCTCCAAATGGTAATAGTGGATGAAGCGGATTTGGACAAGCGAATTAGTTACTACGATATAGTTTAAGTTTGGTTTATATGAGAGAAACGTATACGATTAGACAATTGTGGTTCCTTTAAAATAAAAAAAATCAAAACAATATGTGGATTTGTTACATTTATAGTAAATAACACATAGCCGATGTTTGAAAAGTGACATGTATAATAAATATTATAATTAATATTATATATATATATATATATTATAATTAATATTATATTTATTATAAGAGGAATACATATTTTAAAAGACCATGTAAACATATTCATTTGTTTCTTTATTCAATACTAGGGGTTAATTCGCGTTTCGCGCGGGATTTTATATATTTTTAAATTTCCAAAGATATTTGTTTTTAAATTTAAAGAGTTGATTATTTACTTTTTAAAATAACTATTTTCATGATATTTTATATATAGAATCTGAAATATTGAAGTATAAGTTGCTACAATTGACTAAATTGCATAATGTCAGAATTGTTATATTTGGTGAAAAATTTTTATTTTAGACGATATAAACTATTTTATTTTTTCTATGTCATTAAGTGTTATGTCTACCCTTATATGTTTTTGTCGGTTTGTTGTGTATTGCATCATCCATCCGGACTTTGCAACTATTTATTTGAATTTTTATTGTTGCAATTATATAATGATAGTATTTAAATTTGAAATCATTTGTTTTTCTTATAAACATTTTCCATAAGTAATTGAACATAGTAATCTTACATCTATTTCTTAAATTCTGAAATAAGTTTTCATCTATTTATATTAGTAGCAGGTGCTATAATTGTTTTCCATGTTGCTAAGGTTATTGTCATTGTTACGTCGTCATGTAACTGTTTCTTTTTATTTTAGTAACTTGTTAACTAATATAGTAATCTAGTTACTCTAACCTTATAAAGCGCTTTCTTGATACATTTCGATCATTGCACCACTTATGTTTTGCTTAGTTCCATTCAAACGTGGCCAAGTATACTTACTGATTTCAAACTCTCTATCTCTCTTTATAATATCATTATGTTGTATAGGAAATGCTATTTTCATACAAACATTTTGTTGTTATAGAGATGATGTTTCATCAGTGTTGTTTTGAAAATATTCTTTTATGCCTCGAATGTATTTAAGCTTTCAAGTTGTCACTCGAGAGACATATGTAATTGTGCAGTTATTTTAGTGGATAGATCGTCAATGAAGTGTAGGTTGACAAATACAGTAGTTTTGTACGGGCTTTGCTAAAATCAGTTTTGATTCCATAACATTAAATATGCCTATTAAAAAAAGTGATACCTTTGAAATAGTGTTCACCTTCTTTAGAGTGTTTTTCAAACTATATGAAATGGTGTTGCAATGTCATTTTGTTTTCTTTATGAGTGTTCGCCAATGCCTTAGTGATAGTAATATGCATATTACTTCATTATTTAATTTGTTAGATCTTGTTACTTTCTTTATTTAAAAAGGTTTGATTATGTATTAGACATTAGTTCTACTTTGCCATCATTTTTATTTTTATTTCTCTAAACTTTAGCTTGTGACCATAAAGGAGGAAAACATACATGTAAGATTTTCTTTTGTTTTTGGGTATGATAAAATATGAAATAACATATTATCAATGAATTTTTCTATTTGTGTTCTTATGATTTTTTTCTATTTATTTTGGATGTGTACATTTATATTTTTACTAAATTATCATTTTTTACTAAATTTTCACCAAACTAAACTTATATTATGTAATTTCATTAAATTACTATTGTTTTATTTGTTAGGCCTTGTTATTTTTAGTTTTCAAATTTATTTGTAAAGTCTTTGTTTTTCTTATATATTAATCTTTGTTGTGACTTTATCATTTCCTTTGATTTCTTTTAATTTATCTAAGTTTGAATTTGGTGACAAAGAAAAAAAACAAATTCCATAAGATTTATTTTTTTCGTTGTCATAGATTTGATGAATTTTAAAAAGAATATTTTAAATTTTAGTTTTATTTTTATTTTTTATTCTTATGATTTTTTCTATTTAATTTTCAAATTTTATGTTTTTCTATGATATTATGTAATTTCCACTAAATTATTATTTATTGATTAAACTTTTCAACAAACTCAAGTTACGCTATGTATTTTAATGTATTTATTTTTCTTTTTAATGTTTTTATATGATTCTTTATAAATTTTGATTTTGATTACATATTGATTTTTGTTACTATTTTCCATCAATTTGTCCGATTCTAAAAGATGAGGTGGAGGGATATGGAGAGAGACAACTCTCTTTTATTGTTATATATATATGTGCAAACAATTCATGAGACTAATTTTTGTATATATTCGGTGACATGAGTTCGATGAAACGCAAAAAAACAATAGCATAAAAATATTTTCTCATTTTTTTTGTTTTATGAACTTGTTGCTATTTTTTTTTGAAATTTACGTTTTTAGATTATATTAGGTAGCTCACTAAATTATTGTAGTTAAGAAAAATATTTATGTCAAAAGTTTAATTAGAATAAAAATGAAATATTGATTTAAATATTTTTATGGATCATTGCATGCTTTGTTAATTAATTTGGTTAAAATGTTAAGAAATTGAAAATTTAAGACAATTAAATAATTTTAAAAAGTTATGCTTATGTGTCAAATTTTAAGAATACCTCTTGATGAGGTGACTTAAGAAGAAGAGACTTTGTTCTCCTTTATATATATAGATTTTTCAAATTTTATGTTTTTCCATGATATTATGTAATTTCCACTAAATTGTTATTTATTGATTAACTTTTCAACAAATTCAAGTTACACTATGTATGTATTTTAATGTATTTCTTTTTTTTTTAATATTTCTTACATGATTCTTTATAAATCTCGATTTTGATTACATATTGATTTTTGTTACTATTTTCCATCAATTTGTTCGATTCTAAAAGATGAGGTGGAGGGCTACGGAGAAAGACAACTCACTTTTATTGTTATATATATATATCTGTGGAAAACAATTCATGAGACTAATTTTTGTATATATTTGTTGACATGAGTTCGATGAAACGCGAAAAACAATAGCATAAAATGTTTTCTCATTTTTTTTTGTTTTATGAACTTGTTGCTATTTTTTTTTTGAAACTTTACGTTTTTAGATTATATTATGTAACTCACTAAATTATTGTAATTAAGAAAAATATTGATGTCGAAATTTTAATTAGACTAAAATGAAATATTGATTTAATATTTTTATTGATCATTTCATGCTTTGTTAATTAATTTGGTTAAAATGTTAAAAAATTCCAAATTTAAGAAAATTAAATAATTTTAAAAAGTTATGCTTATGTGTCAAATTTTTAGAATACCTCTTGATGAGGTAGCTTAAGAAGAGATGACTTTGTTCTCCTATATATATATATATATATATATATATTGTGCTTCTGTTGGCATAAAGCTATCCAAATTCCGCTAATTGTTGTTTTAAAAAATATTTATCATAATATATTTGACAAATAAAAATATTTTAGCATAATTTATTTTATTAAATAAAGAATACACCTTTAAATTATAATTCATGTACAATATATAAATAAAAATACCAGTAATTGTACTTATAATTTTTACATTTTTACAATTAAAAAACAATACTTTATTTATTTATAGTGAAATTTCTAGCCACACCATACTCTTTGGCAGAATTTCAAGTGTACCACTTTTGTTGTACCACTTTTCATTTTTACCTTCATTAAACAAATATTTTCATAAATATCATTTTTAAGAGGCAAATTGTTTTAAAATTAATTAGAATCCTAGATTTTACATTTCTAAACTCTACCCCACCCTATCTCCACCCCTCAACTCTAAATATTAGATTAATTAACCCAAGGGTTATAAGTATGTTTTTTCTCTTAAAATATAAGGGTAAAAGTGATTAAGGTAAAAGTAAAAATTGGTACAAGGAAAGTGGTATTTTGACAATTTTCCATACTCTTTTGTTTGGGAAATTGTCAAAAATACCACTTTCCTTGTACCACTTTTTATTTTTACCTTAATAACTTTTACCCTTATTTTTTAAGAGGAAAAAACACACTTATAACCATTGGGTTAATTAATCTAAGACTTAGGGTTTAGAGTTGAGGGGTGGGGGTAGGGTGTGGTATGGTTTGGGAATGTAAAAAATTTAGGATTCTAATTAATTTTTAAAAAATTTACCTCTTAAAAAATGGTATTTATGAAAATGTCTCTATAATGATGGTAAAAATGAAAAATAGTACAACAAAATTGGTAAACTTGAAATTCTCTCCTTTTGTTTGTTCTAGTATTGTCCATAACAAATGTGCACCATTCTGATTTCTTTTAAATTTATTATTATTATAAATGTAAAATTCAGTATTAAAAAGTAACTGAGTGGTCTTACTCCGACTATTTGAGAAAAATATCATGATTCTGTTCAATTTAATTTCTGACTTATTTTTCAAAACTTTTGCCAATGTAGTTTGTGAAATTGAATCTTCACCATGATGCATCTTATTTCCTTACTTCAAAATAAAATAAATTGCTTCCTAAAACATATATCCAACTATAACTATTTAACATATGATATCCTCTTCTCTCAAGAACAACGCGCTACTTATGCTGAAATATCAAATTAAAATGGAATTATAAAAGCCAACTAAAATATCAAAAAAATAATAAAATAAAAGCGGGATAAACATTTTTAAATTCAGCATCATAAATAAACCTAAAACCGAATAATTGCGATCACCCCAAGACACCAAACCGTCCAAATATCCACTACAAGAAAACAAGGCGATTGTGGATGAAAATCCTGACATAAACAATTCAATCGGTAATAGGTATTCAAGCGATTGTTGGGAATCTTTCAGTAATTCCCGATGAAATATGATAACTCAGTGATCGGTTGGAAATTACCTATGAATTCTTGACAGTTTACTGAGGAAAAATGTATCCATTATCGAATCGATGTATTTCCTTACTGATTACCGAGATAAAGTGAATTTGTGGGTAATCGATATGTAATTTGCAACCCATTACTAATGGATTTGTAGCGTTATAGAGCCATTTAAAATTAAAAATTACCGACATATAACCGACATAAATGTCTATCAGGAATAGACTCATATTTCTCTATAAATATCATCTTCCTCTCATTAATTCACAAGTTACAATAAAGCAAAAAACATGTATGACCCTAATTATTATTGTTCTTGGATGGATAACGGCACATGGATCCAAGTATAAGTTTACTTATGGAAGAATACACACGTGGTATTCAAGGATTTATGGCGGTAGCTCACCGACAACCGAAAGCAAGAAAAGGTATGTTGTTATATCCATGATCTAGCTGTAAGAATAATAGGAGTGTTAAGATGAAAGTTGGACCCACTTATATTTGAAAGGGTTATGATTGGTTATAGCATTTGGTATCATCATGGAGAACAATTAGATTATTGTAGTACTAGCGAACCTCATATTACGAATTGGTTAGATGAACCTAGAACGGGTGTACATCTTGGTGTAGGTATTTGCAAAAGGTAAATGATGCATATAGAGAAAATTTACATGTGTTTGTAGAGGAATAAGACAAACAAGAATACCCAACTTAGAACTTAAGAGATTTTTTGATATGTTAGATGTAGCTAAGCAGCCATTTTACAAATGATGCAGAGATGATCATTCAACTTTATCATCTACAAGTAGATTGATGGCAATAAAGACATACTATAATTTGGTTGAAGAATGCGTGGATGCGATCGCCGATTTTGTGAGAGATGTTCTACCTGAAGATAATCTTGCACTTGGTTCATACTAAGAGATTTAGAAATTGGTTGATAGTCTTGGTTTACCAATGATAGATATATGCATTGATATGCATGATTTTGTAATGGCCCTAACCCAGATTAATCAAACCGGTTTGGTTTATTATGGTGGTTTATTATTGCTTTAATTTTAAATTAAACCGAGGCCTTCTCGTTTCTTTATTTTAATCTTGTGCTTAATCTTATCCTTCCTTAGCACGAGCCGCCTCCACCTGCAACCACCTTCATGTTTGATCTCTTTCAAAATCTCTCATGCTTCATCACCTTTCTCATCTCCCTCCCATCTCCCTTTATCATCGAATGTGTCACTTTTCTTCTTCACGTGTGTATGTGTATCAGAGAAGAAGACAAGACATGGCGGTGACACCAATCAACATCGGCCGCCACCCTAAGCCATCCTACCGGTCTTGTTGTTGTTGATGTCCATGGAGCCAATCTTGTTGTTCTTGTTGGTGTTGCCGAGAGAAGGAAGAGATGATCAATGTGGAGCAACCGCATCTCCTCACCACCACCGTGGATCCGCTTTGCTGCCTCCGATCTGTCCCCCACGGCGGGATCTTGTTATCCCATCACCTCCGGTTATTGAGTTATGACCCGTCAGAGACGTCACTTCCTCGCCGCAAAGGCAAGCCGTAAGAGTTAAGCTCTTATTTCATATGTTTCTTGTACCATAAGTGACTGTTACATAAATCCTAAATCTAATACTCTTTGTTATGTCATGGGTTTATTTTGTTATGCATGTGCATATTTGTTAGGCTTCCCACGTGATGATGGTGAGAATCCGAGACAAGTGTGAAAGTCTAGAGTTTGTTAATCAAGTCATCTCGTTTTATTCTTCAGTACACTTCTGGCTCTGGATGACTAAGGTGAGTGTCTATTCCGTAAATCTCGAACCAGTGTAGAATTTTTTCTATCGTAGTTTAGATTTCGAATCATGATCCGTCTGTCTGAATTGAGTCATGCTTGGTAGTTAGTTCATTTATTGTAAATCGGAACTAGGGGTCCAGATTCAGCTATTGATTTGATTGGGTGATGCTAAGTGATGCTATATATATGTACGTATAATTAGTTATGGGTAGGGACTATGTGTGGGGCGTGAGTTCGGAGATGTCCGAGCTTTGACGCTACGATGACGGGCATGAGTTCAGAGATATCTGGGCTTCGACGCTGCGATGACAGGCGTGAGTTCAGAGACGTTCGAGCTTTGACGCTACTGTTTGGGGCGTGGTGCAGAGGCGTTTGCATTCGACGCTACGGTGGGCGAGGGTACAAAGACATACTGTACTAGCTACGCTTCGTATACATATATATATCCGTATAAGGAGAATGCGGGGTGCGTGGAATATCTATGTACTATCATCGCATTGATTGCTTTGTGTGATGCTCTAGTCATCGTGTTTGTTCATGTTAGAGCCAAACTTCCATAGTGAGAGTTTTATTTACTCAAGTTAGTGGTTTGTGTGTTTAGCATCCCATAACTCACTGAGTGACTCTCCTGTTACTCACCCCTCTTTCTTTCCCCATTGCAGGTGAGCATGACGATTTAGTGTCTTGGGATCGTTGTGATTTTAATACGGTTTTGTGAAATTTATTTAATCATATATTTTAAAAGAGTCTTCTTCATTATTTATTTTTAAATACTTTGATATTTAGTTTGCATTTTATTAATTAGATCTTAATTCGCATTGTGCCGTAAGTAACACGCCGTTCTCGAGAGAGGAGGAGACATGTGTTACAGATTTACTAGTGGATGAGAACCTGATGAAATGTAATTTTTTGTCAAAAAACCTCGTTATCAAGATAAAAGCGGAAGAGTTTTGGTGCCATACAATCAAATGTGGTATTTGTCATTGACATGAGATTGAAAAGGCTATATCAGCCAGAATGCAGATCAAGGCCATTGAGATGGCATGCAAAGCACTCAACAAATGGAAAGATAACACATCTTCATATGGGAAGATAACACATCTTTTAGATGCAAAAGCGTGAAAGCATTTTAAGTCAAATTATCAAAAATTGCGTATGAGAGAAGTAATGTGTAACTTGGACTAAGTATTGAAGGTTTCAACCCATTCAGAAAGCATGGATAAAAATATCCATTTTGGTAAGTAATTGTGACACCTTACAACTTACCGCTAGATTTGTGCATGTTTCGTGATTTTTTCCCTTTCAATTCTCGTCCCCGGGCAAGAACATCCTAAGATATCACTAGATATGTTCCTTATTTATATGTGATCTGTAATTACTATGGGATCATAGTGTTCTTACATACGATGTCTTGTGCAAAGAAAACTTTTAGATGCAAGCAGTACTTATGTAGACAATAAGTCATTTTCTAACATATGGTATGTTATTTAGATGGACAATTCATGGGATGATATTAGGTCCTTATACCAAGATAACACATATGCTTTCCAAATAAAAACAGACAGAAAACGTGTTGGTTTGACTATCACAAAAGATTTTTATCACACAATCATTCATATCGTAAGAGTAAGACATTATTTATGAAGAACAAGAAGGTGTATGATAATTCACCTCCATAAGTAAGTGGTCGTAAGTTATCTACAAAGTTAAGAGATTTTGGTGCAGATAGGATGCCAGACGTAGGTGGAAATGTACAATATTTAGTTGACAGTGTTGAAGAACTACACAATTGGCATAAGATGAGTATTTTCTAGGATCTGCCATATTTGGAGGATCATTTGTTGCAACATAATTTAGATGTCATGTTGAGAAAAACATGTTCAACAACTTTATGAACATTATCCTTAATGTCCAAGTCAAAACAAAAGATAATTAAAAGTCTATTATGGATTTGGTTGATAATTTTTTTGAAAGGAACTTAATGTTGATGCATATGGGAAATGTCATGTTCTCATTTATCAACTGGATGCAGTTTCGAAAGAAGAATTATCTGATTGGATTATACACATCGTCAAATTTCTAGACGGGTATGCGTCTAACTTGCGGAAAGTTTATTGGTATGAAGAGCCACGATTGTCATGTTGTGATGCAGTGTCTCCTTCCGTTTGCGTTTTCTAAACTATTGCCCTGAAATATTCATGAAGCAATTGCAGGATAATTTAATATTAACATACTAAATTAGTTCTCTTTTAATTTATTAGAATTTACTTATCAAATTAGTTTTTCTTTTACATGTATAAGTTTTTTCTTCCGTACTTTATACACGAGATCACTCACATCATATGGTATTCATGATTTGGAGAATAATATACATGTGATCCTTTGCAACCTTGAGAATATATTTCCTCCATCATTATTTGATGTTATAGAACATTTTACTATTCATGTTGCGAGAGAAGCGGCACTTAGTGGTCCTTTGCAGTATAGATGGATGTATGTTTTTGTGTGGTATATGTTCCATCTCAAGAAGAAGGTCAAAAATCTAAGCAAGGTGAAGAGATCTATAGTGGCACAGAGCATCAATGAAGAAACCCAAACTTTGTTGTATATTATTTCCCATCAGAAGTTCAAATAAAAAGTCAAAGACCTGCAGGTCATGATGATAGAGGTGAAAGAGCAACTTATTATGTTTATATGCCATACATGACATAAATTAGACGACATAATGGGAAATCAAAAGATCGAAGAATTACTGAGGTGAGCGTACCTATTTGCACACATATTTGTTTATCAACTCCGGAGACGTTCTAAATATGAGAGGTACGTATGTACTTATATACAAAAGTATTTTTAAATGTCTAACACTTGTAATATTTGAACAAGATTTACATGGCAGACATGTGTTATAAGTACATAATGCCACATATGAACAACTTGAGCAACTAAAGCAAAAAAAAAAATCACATGATGGCTTTTGGGTTATGTACGTAAGTGCTTAAAAAATAATTAGTAACTAATCATTTATGTAATTGTCTTTAATAAACTATAACAATTGACTTTGTTTTTTTTATAGGTAAGTCATTGTTCCGATAGCGGGCAACTGGTTTCAGATTGGCAACTTGAATTTTTTGTGACCCAAACTATGTAGTGAAGTCATATCTGAGATATTGCACTCAAGAATATCTATTCACAATTCTGTGGGAAGGTAGTTCGAGGACAACGATTGATTGTGGTGTCATCGTCATTTGGGGATGACGTGTACTACACAGTCTATGCAAAATTTTGGAAATCTAGTGCCAGGGAAGGATTGGGATAAGGTGCATTGTCTTCTACGTGATTGGTATGATAACACTGTTAACCATGGAGTGAGAACATTCGTATTTGATGTTACATCTGTACATTCGAGACGCAGACTACAGAATTATGATTCATTCATTCTTGCTTCACAAGCTGACCAAGTATGTCTTTAAAAAATTTCACCATTTTATTATTAATATTAGTAAATATGAAACATGTATATTTACTTGGACATATTTTTAAATATTATGATATTTCAGGTATGCTATATGTGTTATCTCCAGATTAGGCGAAGAGACGACCCGTGGATCATTGTCACGTCAATAAATCCAAGACGTCGATTACAAGGAGTATCTGATCCATTTCAACCAAACTCTAGCAGCCAAATAAGTTCAATTGAGGATTTAGCATATGTTGAACTCGCTGGCGAGTTAACTAAATGTGGAGAAAATGATGTTGTGCACTCATAATCAGATGCCAATGTTGGAGAGTATTGGACGATTCAGATTCATGTCCTTCTGATTGTTCCTCAGATTCAGAGTAGAATAATTTCTAGTTACACTAGTTTATAGACAGTTGTCTACTTATTGATTTGAAATCCACAAATTCTATTTTTTTTACAAATTTTTTTTTTGTATTTCAACGTATTATCTTAGTATAAAATTTATATAGCTTACATGAGACAGATAACCTCTAAACTATAAATGTTTTAAGGTCGTAAAACATGATCCAAACATAAATATTTTTGAGCTCCGTTGGTAATTATCGATGGAATACTGACGAAAATCAAATATTTGTGGTCTTAGTTGGTATTCTGTCGATAATTACCAACATAATACCGATGGAAAATTTACTTTTCGGTTTTTGATTATGTTTGACGGTCTTAAAAATGTTTGATTTAAATATTGTTTGTCTCAAAAAGAAAATAGAATCATATAAGGAATAAAAATAATTTTGACCATTTAGACGCTGAAAATTTGAAAGTAGTAATATCGTGAAAGGATAAGTTGATTGAATCAAAACCTTCATCAACTAAACATTATATATTATTTTACATTTGGTTACTAGAACTCGTAAGTTGTTTTCAACTAATTAGTTTAAAACGTTTTGATAGTGTTTAGGATTAGAAAACATTCACTTTATGTTGTAATACAAAAAAATCAATTAATCGAAATTGATTTTTTAAGGGCTTGGTTATCCCAAACCCATTCTGTAATTACACCTTCATGAAAATACATAGGCATTTTTGACGACTCAATGTTTCTGGCAGTCCAGTTACATAGCATGCAAATAAATATTTTGTTTCTAAGTTTGACCAAAGCATAAAAGTACCAAGGATTCGTCGGTATTTCATCGTATAAAAATAAACCCGCGATAATTTGAATACCAAAAATTTGGTCCCCATGAAAAATTAAATACCGACGGATTTTTTTCGTTGGTATTTTCTATACTGAACTCACAAATTCTCTTATTCTTTCCAATTCTCTCTATGTCTCTCTCTCTCTCTATCTCTCTCTCTAAACCGAACAAAACTCTCTTCTCTACTTGTGATTCCTCTTTAAAATCGGGCCATCTCTCTCAATTTCAACCCTTAATGATGTAAGTTTTCATTTATTTATATATTAGGTTGTTAGTTTTTGAGATTTGAATGTTAGATTTAGTGTTTAACAAGTTAGATTACGGATTGTTAGATTTAGAGTTTTTGATGTTAGATTTAGAGATTTAGAATGCTAGGTTGTTGGTTTTTTTTTGTTTTAGAAATTATATTTCTTTTTTGAAATTAAAAAAATAAATTTCCTTTTTATTTTTCATTTTTTTATAAAATGCTTTTTATATTTTCAAAACCATTTTTAAAAATGTTTACATATTTATTAAATATATAAAAACGGTGTTCATATTAATAGAATATATTTAAAACATTTTAAAAATGTTTTCATATTTATTAAGTTTTTAAATTTTCATATTATTTAAATATATTTAAAAATGTTTTTAATTTTTTTTTGCATATTTATTAAATATAGAAAAACGTTTTTCATATTAATTAAATATATTTAAGTTGTTTTAAGAGTAATTACATATTTATTAAATATATAAAAATCATTTTTTCTAAATATTTTCAAAACGTTTTTAATAGTAACTAAATATATATAATTTTTTTTTAAATTGAGGGTATTGCGAATGTTAGAAGGATAAAATTTGACTTGCTTGCATCACAATTTGAAGACATAAGAATGACCGATGATGAGAAGATAAGAGACTTCAGTGTCAAGCTCAGTTTCATAGTCAATGAAGCATAAGTTTAAGGTAAAAAATATGAAGATGTAAAATTGGTGAAAAAGCTTTTGCAATGTTTAACTACTAAGTTTGCAGCACATAAAGCAGCGATAACTTTGACGATGAACATTGATGAACTGAAGTTCACTGAGGCAGTAGGGATCTTAAAGGCTGAGGAGATGGAATTAAAATCTAAGTTTTCAAAGCCTATTCAAAACTCAAGAGTTACAGTTGACGAAGACATCCAAAGAGCTACAAAACTTGAAGAATCTATTCACCTAATGATTCAGAAACTTGAAGAAACCATGAATCTTTTGTGTAAAATGTTCAACGATACACTGCCTAGAGAAGAAGAAAGACATAAAAAGCATGAAGTGGTGTGTTTTAATTATCATGGTATTGGACATGTCAAAACAGTTTGTCCATCATTCAAGAAAAAAGAAAGCAAGTGTAATGGTTGTAATGGTTATTGACACATAAAATCAGATTTTGTGAATACAAAGAAAATGAAGATGAAGAGAAGAAAAATTGCAATGATAAAAGTCAGAAAGAAAAGAAGATGCTCTCAATTTAGTGGCTCTTCATGAAGTTGTGGGATCTAAAAAGACAACACGGAAAGTGAATTTCGTACGTTGTGTGTGTCACACACTAATTCATATGTGTCACATAATGATAAAAAAAGTGATCTAGATGCAAATCTTCTAGCTGAGAATAAGGTTTTCGTGGGTAAATTTGCAGAACTCAGTCACGAAAACCTACAATTCATCAAGGATAAAGATATATTAAAAGCTCAAGTCAACATCCTAGATATAGAACATACTGGCACGAAGAGTGAATCAAAGTGTATGATGACAGAGGATGATGATGAAGACGAGCTTCGATCTCTTAAGAGAGTTGTTGCAGAGCAGAACCGAGTTTAACATGAGTCTAAAGTAAAATTTCATCAGATGAAACAACTGTGAATCAAGAACTTAAGAAGAGTGAGCTTCTGGAAAGACAACTTGCTGAGAACTACAAGAAAGTAAGAATGTTGAACACTGGTTTAGCTAGTCTGGTCATATCTTATCGATTGGGCAACCTCCAAAAATCAATTGGGGTTTGAGTTATAAAGGCACTACTTCACAAGATCAAGATCATGACAAGGCTGAAAGGATAAAGTTCATAAAAGCTGCAGAAAAAAATCATATGACAAACCAAAAGATGCAGCACAACAAACAAGCATATCAGAAGCTTCAGAACCATCGAAATCAGTGTCAAAAATGAAGAAGAATGTAAATAATGGATGCTTGTTCAGTGGAAAGCAAAGTCATCATGGAATTGGTTCTCAAACGGTTGATAAGAATGAGAGAATCAAGTTTGTAAAATGCTCAATCCCAGTTGTTTCAGCTAAACGAAAGAATGAAACTCAAGAAAACAGTGTGACTTAAAAGATACAAGACATAAAAGTTGTTGTTAAGTAAAGGAATGGTTGTCACTGTTGTGGTAAGATCGGACATAGTGTTACCTACTGTTATGCTCGTAGAAATCAGATTGAACGAGATTGGAGGATGAACCTTTGTTATATGGAACCCAGAAGGTATGGACATGTATGGATAACTAAGAAGGATTTGTATCCTAAGCTTACGAAATGTGTGTCACACAAGCATATCTATGTGTCATACACTCGAATGGAAAATCAATATGCTGAAACTGAAGAACTATTCCGATGGGCTTCTACTAGAAATCATTGAGATTTTTGATGGTCCAACAAGTACCATGAAATATTTCACAGAGTTTTTCACTCAAGCAAGGAAGATGATACTTGATTCAAGAGGAGTTCAAGATAAATACTTTGAAGAAATGTATGATGCATAATGTGCTTAGAGGTTAGTGAGCTTGAGTTGTATAACTTAGTGAAAAGGAAGGAGAATGTAAGCTCAAAAATTTAAAGCTTGATAGGCTGTTGCAATTGTGGAGCTTTGGTTCGTGTGCATGCGTTACAGAAACACAAAAGATATTTTGGGGTTTCCGAAAGTGAGTGATTTGTAGATGTGATCAACAAGAATTGGTTCACACAAGTTGGGTGTGTTAGAAATTGATTCGTGTCGAGTCGTGTAATTCTGATCAAACAAGTATGTAAAAGAATATGTAAAAGATTTCTAATAAAAGAGATATATGTTCCTGGAATTATTTTGTAACTTGTGTCTTTGCTGAATCTCGATTTTACAATGATAACCATATTAATATAAAAAAAGAAAATATTAAAATATGAAGGAAAAAAATGAAAACAGTTGTCTTTAGGAAATGGTTTTTGAATCAAAATAATGTCTATGATAATTAAATTAGTTTTAAGACATTATATAAAGTCCACAGCTGTATAATTGGGAACGCGTTTGGTAATATTACAAAGCCACACATTGAGTCATCGTTACATTTACTCACTTTCCCTTTTCTCCTCCCTCCATTTTCAGTGCCCAGAGGAAAGGAACAATCTTTTGCTCTTCCAAGTCCAAGATGCACGCCAAAACCGATTCCGAGGTGACGAGCCTCGCGGCGTCGTCACCAGCCAGGTCTCCACGTCGACCAGTGTACTACGTCCAATCCCCGTCTCGTGACTCTCACGACGGAGAGAAAACAGGGACCTCCTTCCACTCAACTCCGGTAATAAGTCCGATGGGATCTCCGCCGCATTCTCAATCCTCCATGGGCCGTCACTCACGAGAATCCTCCTCCACCCGATTCTCCGGGTCCTTGAAACCCGGGTCTCGGAAAGTCAACGACAGCTCGAAGCGGAAAGGGCACGGCGGAGAGAAGCAATGGAAGGAGTGTGCGATGATTGAAGAAGAAGGGTTGTTAGATGATGGCGAGAGAGATCGTGGTGTGCCTCGTCGGTGCTATGTCTTGGCCTTCATCGTTGGGTTCTTCATACTCTTTGGTCTCTTCTCTTTGATTCTCTATGGAGCTGCTAAATCTCAGAAACCAAAAATCACCGTCAAGGTTAGTTTTTCTCTTAGATATTCAAATCTGATCCAAAGAATTCGATTCTCAGATCTGAACGTTTGCAGAGTATAACATTCGAGACGCTCAAGATCCAAGCCGGTCAAGATGCTGGTGGTGTAGGAACGGACATGATCACCATGAACGCGACTCTGAGGATGTTGTATCGAAATACGGGAACGTTCTTTGGTGTGCATGTAACTTCAACTCCAGTCGATCTTACTTTCTCTCAGATGAAAATCGGCTCTGGTTCTGTAAGTCCTTACTTTTGGGTCGTGCTCGGATGTTCTTATCGGATTCAAGGCTTTTGAGTAGAGAATTATTAGACAGACCATCTAGGACTTGCAAGTGTTTCAGTTAAGTTCTCGATTTAGTTCCGGATAATCTGCAATAATAAATCCCTAAATTGTTTTCTTTTTTTAACATTAGCATAATCTGTAACACATAGATGTTTATGAGACCATATTAGGTTCTGATTTATTTTCTTTTGTTTTTATGATATTTGCAGATTAAGAAGTTTTATCAGTCAAGGAAGAGCCAGAGAACGGTATTGATACATGTGATCGGAGAGAAGATTCCATTATATGGAAGTGGCGCTACATTGATACCGCCAGCACCTCCAGCTCCACTTCCGAAACCTAAAAAGAAGAAGAAGGGAGCTTCAGTTGTTATTCCTGACCCGCCCGCACCTCCTGCACCCGTGCCTATGAAGCTCAGTTTCGTTGTTCGATCACGAGCTTACGTGTTAGGGAGGTTAGTGAAGCCCAAGTTCCTCAAGAAAATCGAGTGTGACATCAACTTCGAACACAAGAATCTCAATAAGCATATACCTATCACCAAGAATTGCACCGTCACTACTGTCTGAAGACCGTAAAAAAAACAAAAAAAAAAACATTTTTATAGGGAACGCTGTCGTTCGTATAGGGTAACGTGACTACAGCTCTACGGGCAGTATTTTGGGTTGTCGGGGCAGCGCGTGGAAGGCCTGAAGGAGAGAACCATTGTCGGTGGCTTTAATTTACTTGAGTTCTTGGTTTTGTTTTCTTATTTTATTTTATTTTATCTGTGAAGAATTTATTTTGTTTTATTTTATTTTGTCATCACTGTGAAGTTTATATAATTTTATAATCGTGTGGACCACCGCACTGAACACGAAAAAGTCACGTTTCATTTATTTGTTTTTCCTTTTTTTTTTCTGGTGAATATGTTAATTCATTTGTTTTATACTCTTCTTTTTTTTTTTTTAACACAAATATTCAACTTTCATTCACCCAACAGGTTTACCATACAAAGAAATGTCATTCCTAACATGATATTTTAACCATCTTGGCTCTATAGAATATAACTTAGGGACATTAGACATGAATGTAAAAGTCTCCTTTGCTATCCTATCAGCAGCCTTATTTCCACCTCTCGGATTATACCGCACCTCCACTTCCGGAATTTGAGACAAAAGATGTGAGATGACCTGCATTGTTGGCTGGATTGAAGGCCATGTACCTTCCTCTCCCTTTAGCATCTTTGTGAGGGTCAGTGAGTCTGATTCAAAAATCACTTTACTGTATCCAAACCTCACCATAGTCTCCACAGCCCAGCGCATGGCCTCAGCTTCTGTCTCCATACTCGAACCAAGCGTTGGAACCGCTCGAGCACCCGCCCAAACAAGCTTCCCATTGCTGTCTCTGGAAATCCATCCAAGACCACTTGTTCCACGATCCTTATGCCACGCCCCATCCGTATTACACTTAATCCAATCAACCGGGGGGGGGGGGGCTTCCATACATGTGGTACTGACCCGCGAACAGTATGACTTGTTTGGTGCATTTTAACCTCTTCTTTTTCACCCTTATCTCTCTCCATCCATTCCTCTGCGTCCTCCCTCGCTTTCCGCAGGATATTCAAAGCCTCATATTCTCTCCCTTGGAACAAAAACTCATTTCTGTTTTTCCACAACCTCCACAGTAAGCAGGGAATTATATCGGCTGGAACATCTTCTCGATTGGCCTCTAGGCACAGCTTTAGAACGTAGTATAGGTTGGAGTGCAAGGAGTTACCTAGTACACCTCCAGGAGGCGTCGGAATAGAGGATTGAGCCCACACTAATCTTGCCAAAGGACATTGGAATAGAACATGATTAATTGATTCCTTATCTTGGCCACATCTTACACATTGAGCGTCTCTTGACATATGTCGAATCTTCATATTCTCCGCTACCGGTAAGGAGTTGGAGATACATTTCCATAGAAAATGATGTACCTTTGGACTTGCTTTAACGCTCCATGCCAGCTTATACAGTGGGTCTAGACTAGGCTGGTTCATTAAGACCGGCTGGCTTCTTTTGTTCACTACATTACACTGAACCCAATACCCAGACTTCACAGTATAATGCCCCGTTTTGGTATAGTTCCAGACATATACATCCCTGCTTTTCGGGCCTCCTATTTGGATCACTTCGATGGTCCGTCTCTCCTCCACCGGGAATATCCTTTCCAACTCATCCCTGTTCCATTCACATCCATTGTGTTGAAGGAGGTCACGCACCTTGGTATCAACATGAGACCCACGCCGACTATCCGCTGAGTTCCATCTCATAACCCGAGCTTCTCTTGCAGGATTTTGTTGCAACCAAAGATCCTGCCATACCTTTGCTGTCTCGCCATTTCCTATTAGCATCTTAGCTCCCTGACAAACCAAAGGTTGAGCAGCACGGATGCTCCTCCAAGCATAAGAAGGTCTAGAGCCGAGAGACGCTTTGAGAGGATTTGACTTTGCAAAATATCGGCTCTTGAAAACTCGTGCTAAGAGAGAATCCGGAAACGTCAACATCCTCCAGAGTTGCTTTCCTAATAGAGCCAAATTAAAAGCTTCAAGATCTCTGAATCCCAAACCACCCTCGGACTTTGGTTTGCTAAGATGATTCCAGCGTTTCCAGTGAATGCCTTTGGCCTCTCTCTTGTTTCTCCACCAAAAATCTGACATGATGGAAGCAATCTTTCTGCAAACCGTCTTGGGGAGGAGAAAGCAGGACATCGTGTAGGTGGGTAGGGCCATAGCCACAGCCTTTAGCATCACTTCCTTACCCGCTGGGGACAGAAACCGTGTCTGCCATCCTTGAACTCGATCGCTTAGTTTCTCTTTTAGGTAGTTGAGGATCGAAACCTTTGAACCACCAAAAGATTCAGGTAGTCCTAAGTATATCCCTTCTCCTCCTTCTTGATCTATTCCCAATCTACTTTTGATATCCTCCTTCCTTCCTTCGGGAAAAAGTTTCCCGAAGTAGATGCTTGACTTTTGATAGTTTATCCTCTGCCCTGAAGCCACACTATACTCATTCAGCACTTGGGAAAGATGATTCAACTCCTCTTCATTTCCTTTGCAGTAGAACATACTATCATCCGCGTATAACAGGTGGGAGATAGCAGGAGCTGTTCTAGCCACTTTCAGGCCAGTGATTTTCCCCTGTTCCTCAGCGCTACTCAGTTTCCGAACCAACATCTCCGTACAGATGACAAAGAGGTAAGGGGACAGTGGGTCTCCTTGACGGAGTCCTCTCGATGGCTTGATCTTACCATATGGGTAGCCGTTTATAAGGACTTGGTATTCTGCTGAGGAGACACAAGCCATAATCAGCTTACACCAATCCTCCGAGAAACCCAAAGTCAGCATAGCATCTGTTAGAAAGGACCACTCCACGCGATCATATGCCTTCGAAATATCAGTCTTCACAGCAATAAACTCTTCAGCACACTTGTTATTAGAATTTAGAGCGTGGAGTAATTCGTGAGCCACCAAGATGTTGTCAGAGATGATTCTACCCTGGACAAAAGCCGCCTGAGTTTCAGACACTACCTTAGGGAGAACCTTCTTGAGACGAGTTGAGAGGAGTTTTGAGATGATCTTGAAGGCCACGTTACACAGGCTTATCGGTCTGAAGTCTGAAAGTATATTTGCATTCAACTTCTTGGGAATTAGACAGATGTTTGTTTTGTTCAGACCTTCCTCCAACTTTCCAGACCGAAAGAACTCCTGTACCATCACGGTTAGATCTCCTCCCACTGTCTCCCAAAAGTGTTGGTAGAAGAAACCGCTCATACCATCCGGGCCTGGACATTTATGAGGGTTTATATCGAAAACCGCTCTTCGCACTTCCTCAACCGAGACCTCCTTAAGCAGTTCTGTATTTTGGGCTGTTGAAATTTTCTCCCCCGCTTCTCCAACGCCTTCCATTCGTAGCCCAACGTCTTCTGAGGCGAACAGGTTTTTAAAATAGGCTTCCGCAACTCGGCCAAGGTCATCGTCATCAAACCATTCTTTCCCAGCTTCATCAAACAGACTGTGAATTCTGTTCTGCGCTCTTCTGTTCTTTGTCACCGCATGGAAAAAACTTGAGTTCCTATCACCCGCTTTTAGCCAATCCAGTCTACTTTTTTGCCTCCAGAAGATCTCTTCATTGTAGTACTCCTCATTTAGCTCTTTCCTGAGTTGGTTGAGAACTCCTGGAACATACGTCGTTTGTTGTGTTTCCAAGTCAATCCGGTGATGAAGTTCTAGAATACGGTGCGCTGAATTTGGTTTAGCACTCCGTTTCCAGAAGGAGATTGACTTCCTGCATCCAGCTATGCGCCTCATTAGACTGGACTGACTCGAGCCTTGACTGGCCCAAATCTCTTTTACCGTTTCAATGAAACCACTTCTCTTGATCCATCTCTGATCATATTTGAAGCCTGCCTTTCTTCTCCATTCCACTCCATCCAAAAGGTTGATGATTGGACTGTGATCTGAGGCGCATATATTCCTCTATTTCTCAAGAATATATTAATTTATTTTTTTTAATGCAATGATGACATACTTCTTTTCTGGAGTACTTATGTTATGGCTGCGAATGGTATGTAGATTAAAAAAGCACATATCAAACAGAAAACACCGATTAAGATGAACAAAT